>JAHLJT010009436.1:26753759-26886259 GCA_031308135.1 Acheta domesticus | reverse complement strand
CCTAACGCCGTAGATGATACAATCCTTGCGACTACTCCAGTACTACCAGCCACCTTTTTGAAATGGGCATCAACATGTCAAAATTGTCGTGCAGTCGCTCCAGCGGACTAGCCAGACCCATCTGAATCCCAAAATGGAACGAAAAACAAAATGGCGTTGTTGCAAAGTTTCCCGATATTTTTAAATGAAAAATTCATTAGCAAAATTTTCTAATTCAAAAATGCGTTTTAGTAACGGTCAAAACATTCATCTGATCTAACGCCATATATGATGAAATTCTTGTGACTACTCGAGTGCTACCGGCCACCTTTCTAAAGTGGGATCAACACGTCAAATTTGTCCTGCAGTCGCTCCAGCGGACTAGCCAGACCCATCTCAATCACAAAAAAAGAAAAAAAGATAGAGTTGTTGCAAAATTTCCCTACTTTTTAAAAAAATCCGTTGCAAAATTTCGTAATTCAATTGCATGCAAATAACGGTCACAAAATTCATCGAGGCCGACAAGGGAACCATCTTTTTCGGACAACCGCTGCTGAAAGCTATCGAGTGCACCACGAAAGCGACGAGCCGCGACCGCGCGAAAGACGTCGACGACAAATATTTTCGCTGCGCCCTAGGGCAACCGGCCGTGCCGTGCAGCCGCGAACGCGACTGCGGGTGCCGCGGCGGGGGCGGGGGGGCGGGAAGCGAGCGGGCGGCGGGCAACGCGACACAGCCTTCGATCGGCGCCGCGGGCGCCCCATTAAGACGACATCGGAACGCGCTCGGCGCCGCGACCCTGCGCCTCCGCCGCCCCCGCCGCCGCCCCCGCCGCCCCGCCCCCGCCGCGGGCGCCGCATTAGCATACGGCGCGGGCCGACGAGGCAAGGAGGATGAAGGAGCTAGTGGGGTGACGGGCGACGACCGGGTGGATGGGGCGGACGCGTGGGAGGGGAAGGCTGGACGGCGGGGGCTGCGAGCGGCAGGCAGGGGCGGAATGGAGCGGCAGGGGGTATGGGAATGGCGGGGGCGACGGAGGCTGCGCGGGCGACGGGAAGTGACGAGGGCGCTGGAGGTGGCGGAGCCCGCAGGACGGCAGGGCCCTCGGGTGACGGTGAGCGGACCGACCGGGATAGCGGGGGTGGCGGGGACGGCGGAGATGGCGGTTCGGAGATGGCGGGGGCGGAGATGGCGGGGGCGGAGAGGGCGGGGGCGGAGATGGCGGAGGCGGAGATGGTGGAGGCGGAGGCGGAGATGGCGGAGGCGGAGATGGCGGGGGTGGAGATGGCGAGGGCGGAGATGGTGGGGGCGGAGATGGCGGAGACGGAGATGGCGGGGCGGAGATGGCGGAGCGGAGATGGCGGAGACGGAGATGGCGGGGGCGGAGATGGCGGGGGCGGAGATGGCGGGGCGGAGATGGCGGGGCGGAGATGGCGGGGCGGAGATGGCGGGGACAGAGATGGCGGGTGCCGGAGATGGCGGGGGCGGAGATGGAAGAGACGAAGAGGGCGGGCAGTGGGGGAATGGGGGATGGGGTTGGCGTGGGCGGGAGGGCGGCGGGGATGTCGGTTTTGTGAGGGCAGGGATGGTAGGAGCGGCGGGGGGGCGGCTGGATGTCGGGGATGGAGAGGCGGCGTGCACAGCGAAGGCGGCGGGGGAGGTCGGGCAGAAGATGACAAAGGAGCGGGAGGCGGTGCGCGGGCGCCTGAGCTCTCAATTGAGGGCGAGAGGGCGTTGAGCACGCCAGCGCAGTGGACGGGGTGAGGGCGGCAAGCCACGTGGGGTTGATCTGAACGGACCCAAAGCGAGGGGTGGGTCTCATAATACGAAAGGCAAAGTGGGATATCTAGAAGGATCGGTGCATCGTGTGGATGTCTTTTTGAGGGTGGTAGAAGTGAAGAAAACTCAGTCGTTTTCGCAGGAATCCTGGAAGACAACGAAACATAACTACACACTCTAAATCACAGATTCTCAATAACGTTAATTCGAGAATAATCGTCGATTACGTATAATTCTCCAATCAAAGCGAAACATCTTATTCACAAGGCCGTATCAGATTCGATTCACAGATTACATACCCTTACAGAACTTTCATTTCGACCGGTGTATTATCATCATACGGGGCGAGTCTGTGCCACATGAGGGGAGAATATGCCATTATGTATTTCTTGAGATACACACATTCTATGGACAGGTATCGGAACATTGATGTTTCTAACTGGCACAAATAGATGGCTCAATAATTCTGGAACATCTTTCTTTATAAAAGTGATTCTCTTTCACGCCAAGTACCATGCTGAATGTATGTGCATAATTAGTGTGGGATTTCTTGATTATTGTTGATATTTTTTTCTTTGGTAGGATTTAGTGAATGCTGACTGTGTCAAGAAAAGTAAATATGTCAATAGTTGTATATTAGACAGAGAAGTCACACCGAAAACACACATGGTTTGCGTGAGCTATCATGCAAAGATTGCAACGAAAATACCCTATGGGGCGAGATTGTGCTGTCGCTTGTGATATTTTCTGATAATTTCGCGTTTTCCAGCCATAGTTTGGTTTACATCAGAAAACGTGGTGAAATGACCTACAAAACTTTGTCGTAAGAGACAATTAAGAAAGTGTTGGAACAAATTAAGAAACAGAAAATTACAATTGGAGAAACAACAAGAAAGTTAGGTTATTAAATATGCTTGTGTTGTCATGTTTATCTACAAACCGATATCAATTGCATGACAGAAGCTCTGCAATTTTTTTATTGTTGGTTTACCAACAATAAAAACCGAGAACCGAATAAAATCCAACATTAAACTGAGATGAAATTGTCAGAAAGTTCTGCGATAATGTGATGGAAATCTGAATACACGTAATGAACGGCGTCGTAAGTTTCATAGGCGAACTGGATAAGAAAACAATTGATGCAGAGTACAAGAGAAATCGAAACGTGAATGGGGAGAAAGGCAGCAAGTAGTAGGGCGAGGTAGGATGCACAGTACACATAGAATTCATTCTCTTTCCTGCCTAATGGATGATTACGATTAATAAATACCAAGGCAACCTCCCGTGTTTGTGCAGGTGTGTGATAACTAGGGAGCGGATTTTTTTGAAATGCCATTTTTTCACTTTAAAACAATGCCTGTTAGTAAAGACATTAATTTTTGTTATGACAAAAGAAAATGACCAAGTTTTATATGGTATGTTTTTACATTTTTCATCGATTTCGACTAATGAGTCATTATTTACCTTTCCTTCGTATTTTTAAAGCATTTTTTGTTGATTTCATCAATTTTAATATCATTTTAATGTCCCTTGCTTCAAATAATATTTACGACATGCAACAAATGTTCTCCACAGAATTCCTGAGTAGCCTATTCGATTTCTTCACTCAGATTACATACAGCGGCTGACATTACAATTTCTAAAGTTTCTGTGACGCTTGGCCCCATTGTCTGTTCGGCTCATGGTAGAGATTTCCCGGTAGAGAACAGTCCAAACCAAACTTTGAACGCTGAGTTCACTAGAACGAAAGGAAGAAGGCTCAATCAGTAACATGTCCAACACCTTGAGTTGTTCATTAGAACTGGTTTTGGTCAAATTGTTTTATGTCCTTTTTCTTTGGTTTTAGGACATTTTAAAAACATTTTGAGATCATTTTCGGCGATGTTTCAGGACATGAAAAACCGCCCTTAATGACAACCCTCTCATCCTGCCCACAGCACGTGGCACCTGCCCGACGTGCCTCTGGTCGGGCGCCCCTGCAGCCGCGAGCAGGCGGTCGGGGCGGGGAGGCGGGGAGTCACGTGGCGTGGCGGGGAGGGGCGGGGCGGGGCGGGGCGGGACGACGTCTTGGCGACGCTCATTGGCGCGCGCGCTAATTTATGACGTCCTTTTTATCGACGCGACGCCCTGTGTGTCGCCGCCGCCGCCGCCGCCGCCGGGGACGGTGAAAGGGGGGCGGGAGACCGATAGCGGCGGGGCGGGCAGCGCTGGGGCGCGGCGGCCAAAGGGGATGACCCGGGGCGCATGGCGCTGCTCGCCACGTGCCGCCGCCGCGCGTTCTAGAGGCGCCGCATGGCGCGCTGTAGATGAACCGCGTGGACGAGTCTTGGAAGGCATGGGAAAAGGAATTTTTAGAGTAAAATAATACTTTTATTTTTTACTGATATGTTATTACATGTCATTGCCTTCGATACGGAGCTCAATATGGAGGGCATAACTTGCCTCGATCGAGAGGACCGTGGTTAAAAAGGATACATAAAAACAGTTGAAAGATGCTACATGTTCTCACATGACGGGAATTAATTAAGAGAGAGAACTATAAAAGGGAAATACGAAAGGGGAAACATGAAAAGACAAACCGAGTCATGTTAACATCTAATTAATCTATTTATCTATCTATCAATATATAGATAGATCTGCCTCCGCTTCGGCTACTTCGGATCGGGGACGGCTTTTTAACTACAGAAACACAACACATAATTTAATTTTTACAATTTAATTTTCTAAAGGATGAAATGATGGACGATTTACAATGAAAATACATGGAAAATTTACCCTGCGGCTCGGCTGCGGAAAATCTGGAGGCGGCTTCCTTTTCGCATGTCCATTCCCATCTACTGCCTTTTTTCATTAATTCCACTAGGAGGCGACGAGCATAGCGTACCCGGGGATAAACCGAGACTGATAGTTGCATATGCCGAGGAATCCTCTCAGCTGCTTCAGATTTCGAGGCGATTTGATTTTTGCAATTGATTCTGCCTTCCCTGGATCGATTCTTGTCCCTTGATTATCGATAATGTAACCCCAAAACTTGATCTCCCTTCCGCAGAACTGGAATTTCGCAAGATTTAGATGCATGTTGTTGCTAAGAGGCACCTGAATAATTCTTCTAAATTCGTTAAATGTTGTTCAAAATTTTGGGACGAAATCACTAGGTCATCCACGTTTGGGATGAGAAAATTTTTAATAGACGGGGCAATTTAGAATCTAAGCAGCGAATAAAATACGCGCCTGAGTTATGAATTCCGAACGGGCATCTCTTTCACACGTAGCTTAGACAGTCGTAAATAAATCCTTGATACTTCTGGTCATCAGGATGTATGGCAATTTGTCAATACGAGGCCGTGAAATCTACTGCCGAAAATAGACTGGTGTTCCGGAAATTCCACAATGTTTCATCAATGGCTATTGGCCATTGATAGTCGGGCACGGTAATTTCATTTAATTTCCTGGTATCGAGACAGATTCTACCACCTCCATCTTTTTTACTGACGATGACCAGTAGATTGATATTGGCGGTCGGTTTTCTTTCGACAATGCCGTCTCGAATCATGTCTGAAATGACTTGGTCTACGTCTGCCTTAAGTGCTTGTGGTATAGGGTAGCTTCTACATTTAAAAGATTCGGGAGATGTAACCTGAATTCGAAATTGGAAATCTAGATTAGGATCATTCGGCCTTACAAAAACGTCCTTATAATTTTGGAGCAATTCCTGCAAACGGTAGAGCTCTTCCGGCTTGAGATCGCAATTTTCCTGCATTTTCTCGTTAGTTAGCCCGTGAGCTTCTTCCCGCGTAATAGAAAACATGGTGGCCTCTTTCGGCTCATGAACGCCGGCATCATTCTCCTCAAACATCATTATTTTCCTTGGATTCAGTATCACTGTTCCCGTTTGAAAATCTATTTTACCGCTATACTTTATTAAAAAATCGACACCCAAGACGATGTCATATCCTAAATTCTTCACAATGAGACAAGTGGTATTAAATTAATCTAAATTAAACGATAGCGTTAGTAGGATCTACCTAGTGATTGGATTACTCCTCTTCTTGCCCACTCCGACAACAAAACACTAATTGGAAACTCTGGTAAATTAATCAAGTTATTCTTCAATTTTAAGTGGAACTCTTCAGATATGGCCGAAACTTCGCTCCCTGTGTCTATTTATGTTCTCGCCTCGATTTCCTCGCACGTGAAACTGATAATAAGACATCTTCGTGCCCGGAGAAAATCATGTTCCTCGTCCTCTTCTTCATTGATGGCAAAGTTGACGCTCGCCGTTTCCCTTGTGAGTACCTGCAATGCCTGCACCTGCACTCCTTGGGATTTCTGTCACCCCGTGAAATCGAACGGTTCTAGTATGTCGGCAGCTGATTCAGTCTTCCCTCCTGTGCTCGGTCACGCGACACGGCCGCTGGTGGACCCCGATTCGTCGCCTGATGCGCCGGCGGGCCTCCGCGTCCCTGATTCTCGTTCTGCCGGTATTGAGTGTTCGATCGTCCTCCTCCTGACCCCTGACCCATGCGTGTCCTGTCGTATTTTGCGAGCAGGAGCTGCATCTTCTCCAGATCTAACGAATCGACACTATTCAAAATATTCTGAATCTGGTATGGGAAGTGCAAAGTAATCATCCAGATTAATCTCGCATCTGAAATCTGCGGATCGCATAATTTCAATGCCGCGATTTTGTCTACCGCGTAATCTAAGAGTGATATGCCCGCTCGTTCCCCCCATCTACTTTCCATGACGCGTCTCTAGAAGTCATACCGGACTTGCTCGCCCCAGTACCGTTCTAAAAAGCGACCTTTGAAGTCCGTGAAATTACGCGGAAATGGATTAATAGCGAGGAGCCAGCTCGCGGCGCTCCCTCGTAACAACTGCTGCACAAATTTTGTTTTGAGGTGGTTTGGAATCGCCTTTGTGAGCTCCATGTAGTCCTCGACTCGTCGAATGAACTCACACGGATTCTCATTCAGATTCCCCGAAAAATTTAAATTTGACGGCGGCGTCCACGGAAGTGACGCTGTCTCCCGTCCCCCGTTGCTCTGCTGCGGTACCTGCCCACAGATGTTGACCATTTCCTGTCTCATCTCATCCCGCAAGACATTCATCGACTCTGCTAGTGCTTTTTTCATTTGTTCTTCACGGTCATTCTGGTTACCTGCCGCGCCCGTCTGAATTTCCTGAATTTCTTTTGTTACGGTTTGAATGTCCGCAACTACCTTTGTCTCTAGTTTCGCCAAACCCCAGCAAACTGCCTGACCCTTACTTCCTGTTTCCGTGGTTGACACTTTCATGGACTCGTGGATACTGTCCATTTTCCCTTCATGACCGTTTAATTTTGCGTTAATCGCGCCCGCGAATTCTGTAAAACGAACTGCCTGCCCGTGATCTGACCTTCGAGATCTGTCTGCATCTCGACTAGCTTCGCGTTAGTTACATCGCTGTTCGCATCTAATTTTGCAGCGATGACTTCAATCTGTTGTGCTAAGATTGCTGTCGACTCGTTGCAAGCCGCAACGTGCTTGTCGACTCGAGATTCCAATCTCCGTATCTCGGCCGCGGATTTTGCCCCCTGTTCCTCAATTTGGTTCGCTAATTCGGTGCATTTTTCAGCCAGCTGCTTCATACTCTCGTCTATTTTCGCGTTCGCTTATTCTTTCTGCAAGCGCCCCCAATTTAGTGTCTAAATTCTCATTAATTTCAATTGTGTGCAATTGCACGCAGGCCGATGTGGTCCACAGGGCAGGTGAAGGTAAGACCTATTCGTTGCCGTCGGCACAAGGAAGGAGGTCGTGTGGCAAGCACCACGCTCCGTCCACCTTTACCCCAAGGAAAAGTACCCCCCTGGTACTCACTTGGAATGGAGGCGGAGTCGACTCCAGAGCCGCCCTAAAAGGAAAGCACCAGATTGAAATCCTAGTCTGTGCTGGGATTCGAATCTGTGCCCTTCAGGTCAGGAGGCCAGTAACCCACCACCGAGCAATCGCGGCTCCAGGAGATGACGGAACCATTCGAGGGAAAAAAAACTGTGTGTGTTTAAGTTGGACGAGTTGTACTCTGTTTACTTTTATTTTGCACTAAAATCGACCCTTCTTTCTAATACCTGCAGTACGGTAAAATATGAATTTTTCAATAAATCTTAATTGTAAAGTAAGGTTAAGAACAAAATTCTTCTCATTTATCTGCAAACCAATTGAGGTTTTTGTCTCACTTCCGAGTTCTCGACGTACATTTGAAGTTCTTCTACCTCACGGAAATTCTACCTATTGGAAGCCGTATATGCGCGATTTTTGGGCTGTTGAGAAATATACTGCTCAGGCATCTATTCGGAATGGGTGGGAGGAATTCACTAAATTGATCAACCAAAACGGCCGGACACTAAAATGTTAGCATTGCCATACAAGCTCCTTATCTGTTATCGCTAATCCCCCACAGTTAGAACTCGAACTCTCACCTGTTCACTCGCACCTATATTAGTTGCTCTCTCAACATCATTTACCAACGCGAAAGGCAGAAAATCAACGTATGTTTCCTCATGTAGTAGAGATTCTCGAGGACGTAAGCCTACATTTGTATCGTAAAGAGTAAGGCAAGCGTCCCCATCTAAATGGTCGGTCTTCATTGTCATACGATATTGTGTTTTCCTGTGCGTCAACTACTATTATCGTTAGTCTTGTAACTGAAGTGCATGCAATATCTCAGAATGCTCCTTCCTCACAGGAGATTCAACCCCGATCTACACATGTGGGTTTTTCTCCTACGATATATCTCTCTCAGCGGGAACTGTCTGATCTGGGACAAGCTCTAAGCTCCCGAATTGTGAGGTAGCGTAAAAGTGTAAGTGAATGTATGTGTATGTGTGTGTGTATGAGGGGAAAGAAGTGGACAAGGATGAGGAAGGAAACAATCACGCGCTTCCTTGTGTGTTTGTTAAGGTACTGCTTGCGCATTTGTCTGGAATTGATTTTCAAAATATATTGAAAATTATCCACCATAGGAGATAGTATTTTAATTCGATCGAGCTATGTAGCGATGCTGAATAGACAACGGCAATGCTACCACCCATCGCAGACTGTCTCTTCGTTTCTCTCCCATTGACCGCCAAAGTGCAAATTGAGAACTTCTTTTAGAAGGATCTTTCAGTACTTCATCGGGACGAATCGAAGAATTGAGGCGGTCGACGTAAAAAAGCACATTAGCCTATAGGCCCATTTTACGCTGAATGGCTATTCGTGCTCGCCGTGCACTTTAGTGGATATATTGAAGTTTCAATTGTGTATCTTGAAAATTCGACATTTGAAAGCAGCTGTGCAGATTATGTGAGAAGCAGGTGAAGTTATTATCGCTTTTTTGTTTAGAACGAAATGAGTGATGATAGTGACATAAAGAATGTACGAGTTGGTCATGATCCTACATCAAAAAGATCCATTTCATGTTGTAATGGAGAAGGATTTAGCTTCAAGAGTGACACCACTTTTGTATGGAAAGCCCATTTGAGATAATTATGTGCTCATAAAATTCCTTATCAATATATCTGTCCTGTATTCTCGCACACACTCCAAACTCTGTAGCATATACCTGGGGTACAAGTATTTGACATACTACTGGAAAATCTCAACGTCCAGATGTAAATCAAATGAAAGTTACTGATGAAAAATGTTAATACCGACTTTTTGTTGAAGAGGATATTAACTTATAGAAAGTTAATAGAAATATGAATAATTAATAGAAAGTTAATAGAAAATAGAAATATGTTAAGTTCTTAAAAGAAGATTTAAAGAATGAGCCTTTTTCTTTCATGTTCTCGTACTTATTGTTGTCAAACAAATTGTCTTTGTTGCAAACAAAACATTTAAGCTTGTTGCGCAGAATAGTCTTCATTTCGAAAAGTTATTACTTATTCTGTATTATGATATTATTCCATGTATTTGACGCTTTTATTCCATTTTATTGCCACAAATTTGTTGTTCGTAAAAAGGGTACAAAAGCCCGTGCATGAAAATTATTGTTTTCAAACAAGGAATGAGTTGTGCCTTTCTTTTTTGTGCGTATAACATGACTTGAATAACTACTTTTTATATTTCAGTTATTATTATCTCGTTATCAATTCACAAATTTTATATACACAAACAAAACTTTGAACACCGTTTTTCCCCAAAGAGCTTCTTTGCATGGGGGCCCTTTCGTCGACGAATGAAACAAAGATTGTCACCCCACTTACACAGAGCCATCTGAATGCTCTTGAGAAAGTTTTCTTTACTCATTGGGATTTCTTGATTTGGACACTTCCACATATGGAAATCATAAACTTAGCACCGAGATATGAATTAATTGTCCCTGGCACGGAAAAATGTATTACGATTCCAGCGGAGAACATTAGGGACTCTACAGGGGAATCCCCGGCATCCCCCGTCCCCCATCAATTTCCGGCCGCTCATCAAACACGGCGGCACGTTGGTAGGCGTGGGCGAGAGCGAGTGAGGCTATGCGACGGTCAAATGATGCCATGCGATTAGTACCCAATGCGAGTGACGTAATCGTAATCGAAGAGCATCAACTGTCACCGATACCGAACGCATTGTGACATCACACGGAATGACGGAGGGGAAGGCAGTATGGTGAGGGTATGGTGGGTATGGTGAGGTACGGTCACTCAATTGTTTATATGTGCAGTGGAAGGTTTTTTTCTATGTGGTTCAACTCTAGATTCATAAAATGGAAACAAATTGTTGAAGAACAATCTTGTGGTGTTTCTACCACACTTAGAGTTGTTTTCAAAACTTCTGAATCACAGAAATGTGAAGTTGAAATAAATGTGAAGTTTGGCCCACCTCAACAAATATGGAAACAAAATCTCGCTATATTTTTCAGGCATGAAGTACTTCGCGACAAACGTAAATCATGTGGTTTTTCCTTGCCTCGGCCGCGGTGAAGACAACATCGTACGCTCTGAGCTCTCCGTCTGAGTAGCAGTGTCACTTGGAATCAAAAATGCCGTAGTGACATCAAAAGTTTCCTATCTCGGCGGAAAAGTTTTTGACTGAAAGAAATACATAATTTCGGCTTTGATTTGTTACCCAAATCTGTAACATTTTAACTTCCTGCTATATTGTTATTAATGATAGAATATATTTTCTGATATTTACTACAGTTTTAATAATTTGGAAGTTAATAAGAAACAATTCTGAGAGTGCAATACATTATCTCAATTTTTTTATGTATCATATTAATCCCATCTGACCCCAAACTCATGCCCGATCTTGATGAAGATAACGATAGTAGCGATTATCTCAAGCATTTAAATATTCATATAACCCGGAGTCATCAATAAATGTAAAAAAAACAGTGCCGGCCCGACGGAATTCCTACAATATTTATTAAGAAACTGCCTTAAAGTGCAATTCAGTTCCTGCAAAAATATACTATGTTATTAATACAAGAAATGTATTATTTAAAAATGAACTGAGGCTATTCTAATACCTATTCTTAAGCCTGGAAAGGATAAATCTTCAATAAACAGTTTCAGACATTACTTAATTTGTTATCTCTGTAAATTGCTAGAGAAAATATTCAACCAACGATTAATGTGGTATCTCGAGAAGTATCAAGTTATCTCATCCTGCCAAAATGTACTTAGAGCACATCGCTCTATGGACTGCCTGGCATCACTGGAGAACAGTATTTACAATGGTTTCGTCAACAATCTCAAAGCCTTAATTTTACGTCTGGGTATCGAAAATGCTTATGAGATGGTTTGGAGAAGACGAGTGGTAAATAATTGAAACTAAGATTAAAAGAAACGTCATTAAGTTCATAAATAATTTCTTAAAAGAACGCTACTTCAGAATTAGCATTAATGGTGATATTATCTGACAGTTACAGATTTGTGAATGGTGTACCACAAGGATCTGTTCTCAGTACCACTCTGTTCTTACTATCATAAATAAACTTCTAGATAAAATTAAACTTCTACTATTAACATGTATGCAGATGACAATGGCTCATGTATTACCCGAAGAGATCTGGAAACAATTCAAGAAAATGCTCAAAAAGCATTAGATGATGTCTTAGCATTCTCCAGCAAAACCGGACTCAGAATTTCTAAAACTAAGTCCACCTACATAATACACAGGTGTTTGTGAAAATTTTAACACCAAGAAAGTATAGTCGGAATCACTTAAAAATCGGCAGATGTCCAGAACAGTGTATCCACAAGAAGTGATTAAAATTGCATAGAGATGGCGTGAACGTTAGCCTAGCAGCGCTCTCCTTCGTGTGGCAGGTCATGTAAGTATTACGCCACACTCATTCGGTGTAAACTGTAAAGCCGCCAAACGACGTGGAAAAGTTATAAGATAAAATGTTATAAAACAAAATATTTATAAAACTTTTCAATTGACACGATGGTTTATTTTTCGTTTCGGTGCAATGGATACTTTTCATTCTGTGTGATTAAAAAGTACCTACATTTTTCAGCATTATTTTGATTTTGGGGCCCCAAATATCTTGGCCGAAATCAAGCTTCTGGAATATGGGAGAGAATTGAACTCTTTTCCATTGTCGAGAAGTTCGGCGAAAAAATTTCAATAGTTTTTAAGAAAATTTGGTTCGAACATTTCAGAAAATTTGCTAATTCTGTTTCTTTATTATGGACCACTTATGGACATTTCAAAAATCATCATTAGAGATACTTTGAAGCTTATGTGTAAAGAAACGCACTGAACAATAAAAAACATCTATAATGTAAATTTTGACGACGTCAGAGACAAGTCAAAAAACTTACATTTTTGTAATGAAAAAAACAACAACACATAGAGAAATATGACAATTATGTCATCTGATAGAGTATATTTAGCATTATCCCTGCCAAAAGTTTAAAGAAACAATTTGGAGACGTTCTTGAGAAAATCTTGTTTTTGTAATATTTTAAAATTCCACATATTGCACGCAATGCTGTGCGAAAACTATTAGTTTTTTTTATAAAATGTGCGGGACCGTTATGAAAGAACTCACTTTGGAGAACAAATTTTATTTAAAAGAAAAATCTTCAATTTTGTAGTTGTAGAAAGACTTCGAATAAAATTCACTTTCGCAATTTTAGAAAATTTAGAGATAACTGTGAAAATCGGACCTATGCCACCTTAATAAGTGTATTTTACACTATTGTTACAAGAATTTTAAAGAAAAAATTGGAGCCGTTTTTGAGAAAATTTTGAAAATGTCCGGGAAGCTTCATGTAAAGTAAGCCCAAAAATTAATGACTGTTTTTCAAAATCTCAATGTTTCGACTAGAGCCAGATGGACAGCAGTTTCTTCAATTTGGAAAAACTCCTACAAGTGGTTTAGGCGCTAGTGGTGTTCACAGACCGACAGGCGGACGAACGTTTTGTTTTCAATTGTTTTTACGGTATCAAGGACCCACAAAACAGGTATTCTGGCGCAGCATTACATAACTTTCCCTTTACTACGTGTATACGGAGTAATTTCATTGCCGGGCCCTGAGAACGAAAGAATGGATAAAACCTTTTGCTAAATTAAGAAATGATAATAAAGTAAAAATAATAATATGTGGTTTGGATATATAGAACAAAAGGGCAAACATTTTCCCCATACCTCCTTTAAAGACGTAGGTCTTTGTTTTATATCAACTATTGAATAATGTTCTAATTCCCATGTATAGAAAACTCCCTTACACGAAACACGAGAATTAAATGAAAAGAATTGTATTACGGGGCAATGAACACGTTTAAAGTCTTGTGTATACTACATTTTAAGTTTTGACAAACTAAATTATAAGTCTTAAATGGAACAAGAATATTACACAAAAGCGAAGTTCCGGGATTATTGACATTCAGGAATTTTTTAATATACTTTTAGGAGAATTTAAGACGACACTTGCTTTTTATTAAAGGGCATTTACAGCTCTCGGAAGTCAAAAAATCATTTTATCAAAACCAAATTATGAAATTGCACGCCGCGCATGAAAGTGTCACGTCGATAACTCGATTTGTTTTCGAATGATGACCTAAACTGTTTACCTTTACTTGTGTTCTGGTTAAATCCGTTTCGTTTTCATTGACCACGTTCCTTTTATTTTTCATTTTTTCAGGACTGACTCTGATAGATTGCTTTTAAGATAACTTTTGAATGAATGCATGCATTAATGCCATTCAAGAAATATTATTTGGAACAATATCTACTGCATAAATTGGAATAAATGGTTTATTTTCTTAATTATGTCTATTTTCGTTTCTTATTAACCCTGTCTAGCGTATGATTATGAGCACGCAGAACGAAGCAGTAGATAGTTCAAACATTCAGCTTAAAATGTTGCAGTAATGCAATTAGAACCGCTTGTTGTTTTCCATAGCATCCTAAAAGTGTCATCATATGCATTTAAAATTTTAAGAAAAAAATATTTTAAATTATTTATTAAAAATTATACAATGATGTAAAGAATTTAAAAAATTAGACAGATAAGTGTTAATCATTTTTTGTTTTTGAGAAATCGATATTTTACAATGTTCAAACGATTGTATGAAACCGAAAATCTTTTTATGTGGTATCCCTTCCAAAGAATAATAATACTGTAAATATGAACTCATGTATGTAAATAATCTTCGTGAATCTGTTAATCAAATGAATTTTATTATCTCTATGTAAATAATTAGAAATAATACTCTTTATGATCTGTTGGAAGTTGAGACGTACAATGTCCTTTGTCAGTATTCGTTGTGCTGATGTTTTCATGTTAGTTTCTGGCTACATTGCGAGTTGTTACCACATTTCAACATAAAAAAACTGGCATTCGGACTGATTGATTAAAACACCAAACAAATTGCTAAAGCAAAACACAGCAATAAAACTAATGATCGCGCATGAAGACATGAGTGGGTATCAGACGTAGCGGAACGGGCGGCAACTAATCACATTTGACCTACAGGTCGAGCGCTCATTACGCAATACGACTTTCTCTTACATCACTGGGTATAATGCTTCAGTACTCACATTATGAAAGTTCTGTTGAGTGGTTTGGAAGTGTTTAGAAAATTCAGATCTTTGAGAAATCATATTTGTGGTATGCCATTTCCTAAATACGAGGGTTGGGGCATAAGTCATGGCAACATTTTTTTTGTGTGAATACGATTACGGGTGGAAAATGTAAAATATACACATGAAAGGGTAGAGTATGAATTAAGTGCATGGACATTTAACGACACCAAAATTGTCGTTCTCAGATTTATTAAAGAATTTGAAATGACAGTTCAGATTTCATGTTCCAAAACATTTAGCATACATGAGTTCACAACATTCCAAAAGCTTTACATGCCCGTTCTAAAGGCCCAATTCGGCAGATGCTCGATTACTGCACATGTTACGTCTGTCCGCACACTCACAGATTGTCACGTGCGTTGCTGGTCACTGGTTGCTACGCGTCCTCGCAGAAATCCTCGTGATCGTCTCGCGACTGTCCGGTATGGAAGGTCATTATTCCCAAGAACTTCCACCAATTCCCTGTGACATTCTCGAGCACTTCTCCCATGGAGAACGGCTGTCTTGGAGAAAGAACGCTGCTCGAAACTCGGTTGTTCAACTATCGCACAGCGGTAGTTGAACAACCGATTTCACGTTGCTTTCTGTACTAATAGCAAATAGTATAAAAGATAATAGTGGAAACTCGGGCAAATCAGCATGGGCGGCACAAGCGACAAGTGATTGTGCTGCCCCTAGCGGCCTGAGGTGTACACTACAAGACAGGCGTAAATGTTGCCAATAGAATACAACCGTGTGTACCATTATCTATCATCATTATCATTGGTTTTAATTTATACATTAAGTACTTGCGGCAGAGCATCAAATAACAATATTTACACAGACATTCTTCTACCAAATTATCTCTCAGAAAACTACAAACAAACTTGACTTTCACACCTTGTAAGTTGGCACACACGAATTCTTGCGCTGTAGTTTACAACTCGAACCGCTGCTTTACTGTCACCAAAATATTCGAGGAGTTTCCACTATTATCTTTTATACTATTTGCTAATAGAGACACTTACAGAAACCTCTGTGAATGTGAACACACCTTACTGCAGCATTTCTCTCACGCTACGAATGCGGTTGTGCGCTTCTATTACATTTCTTTTAGAAAAAAAATGCTTGCTATGACTTCTGCCCCAACCCCCGTTTGGTTGAAGATTTCAACAATAAACAGATGTAAATAACCGTAAAATTCAGAGTTATCTGATGTAAGTGTTGAATCAGAGGAGTCTGGACGCTCCCATTGATAAGAATTTCATTTGGAAGAAAATTGTGACAATAAAATAAAAACTTGTATTTTAAAATATCTTTCAATGAAGTTTCATAAAATAACAACTTACTAATTCTAGATATGAACTAATTTAAAATAATAATGTAATGTTTATTTTTTTAACATTCATTTCCTTAACCTTTGCCGCATAGAGTGCGTTTAAGAAAACCGTCAAGGACATGCATAGGTTCCTAAACCACCATTCTTACAGCTTTTAACTACATAACTAATTTCAAAATGAATAATTTTGGATGAAACATCAAAACAAATGTTCGAAACCATTCAAGTTTTGACTATTGTTTTAATCTCCCACTATTTGGAATGTTAAGCAACTGATGGATCGCACAAGGATTTGTTATCAGTTATAAATTGCGTGCAGTAACGAATTGCAGAAGGAATTTCAAGGAACGTTCAAGAGGTTGTTTTTACTTGGCACAGACCTCTGCTATTCCAGCCGATAAACACCTCCGCAACATTACAATATTTTGTATCTCAATTTCATATTCATTTGACATGTTGTCTTTAGTCCTCCTCTTATAATCAATTTTTATAATGTAAAGAGCATGGAATAGTATGCGATTCCTTCTTATGTGATGAATTAGGCCTCCATTTTAACAAGAGTAAAAGCTTTAAAATGTAATATCATTCCTTCGTGATTACGAACCATGTTCTTTAATTTGTTCTGTCAATTTATCAATGCATCATGGAGAACATTCATGTTCAATCACCGTCTGTTTGGAAAATGCTGTTTATTGGTGTCCAGAAGTATCCCAGTGCGACAATGTGACAAACGTTGAATTCAAATCAACCGTGTTTCACCGGACTAACCGTGCAAAGCTCTCTGTCGTCCGCCACCAAGCTGCAACGTAGCTTCTGGACACATCTCTTCGCGCGTCGTTCAGTTCCACCGCAGAACGTCCTTTCCTCTCCCTGAGCAGCATCCTCCTCGCTGTCACCACGTCGCTCTCACACCCGCCACGCCCCCCACCGCCCCCGCCGCCCACGCCGCCCACGCCGCCCACGCCGCCCACGCCGCCCACGCCGCGCACGCCGTCTCGCCACCCCCGCCGGCCCCCGCCACCCCCGCCACCGCCTCCACCGCCGCCCCACCGACTACGCCGCCCCCGCCGCACCGTAGTCGCCGCCGTCCCCACACCCCCCAGCAATCCCCGCTACCCGGCAGGCCTCACCACCCCTCCACCCCGGCCCCCGCTGACCGCACCGCTCTGTCACTCTTCCACTCCCACCGTCCCTCAGCCATGTCGCCACCTCCGCCTCCTCCGCCCCGCCGCCCCCGCAATCTCCCGCCACCTCCACCACTCCGCCACTCTTCCACCCCCACTATCCCCGGAGCCTCCGTCACCCCTGCCGCCTCCTCACCCCGCCGGCCCCCCAAACCCTCGCAACTCTCGCCACCCCGTGGCCCCCGTCACCTCCATCGCTCCACCGTCCCCGCCTCCCCCGCAGTCCCCGACTCCACCCCCTCTCCGCCTCAACATGACGCCGGCGGCGGTGGCGTCCGGGCCGCCCCGCTCCGCCTGTAATTTTTATCGCCATCACCAACCAGCCGTGGCGAGCTGTTCTGTTTTATTCGAAATTTTATCATCCGACGCAACCGATCTGTGGGGAAGCGTAGGAGCGTACAATATGCGTGTTTCATAGCCCTTTTATTTTGTCGGCGCCCGGCGCGTTCGCGCCCCACCAAGCGTGACACAAATGCTGGTGTCACTCACGGCTTAGCGAAAAAACACAAAATATCAGCGGGCGGCGGCGGCGGCGGCGGCGGGGCGGGGGGGGGCGGCGCGGCTGTGTTTTTGTGCAGCTGTGTCGTGCTGATGACATTTCGGCGTGCGTCATTATTTTCCCGCCCTCCGGCTTCCCGCTGCCCGCAACCCTCGCCGCACCCTCGGCCCCCGCCGCCCGGCACCCCGCGCCGCGCCCCCGCGCCGATCGGCCGGACGCCCATCCCGGGGCGGCCGGGATGCGAACCCAGCACCCGCTGCTCCGTGGCGCCTTCCCTCCGGAAGTGGGCACGCCACCGGTTTCGGATCCGGCCCGCTGGAAGTGATCGCCGGCGGATTATGTGCGACAACGCACGGGACGCGGACGCGCGCGCGCCAACTGCCCGTAGCGCACGTGTCACGCGAGCGTTATTGTCCATGACAGTCGAACTGCCTATTTTGCTCTAGTCTTTATTATCTGCTTTCGTGCGGTGCTCTGTCATACGTCGCGCTTTGTAACAATATACGCCCTTTTGCAGACGCGTTATTTAACATCGACTGCGCCAATGATTTAAAATTGGGTGGCCCGATTATGCTGTAAAAACCGCGGAAAGAGAAGGATATAAAAAAGTTTGTTTAAACTGAAATGTCTGCGAAAATCGAAGACAGACGTGGTCTCGTGGTGCCGCGAAGTACATTAATCTCATGAAAAAAAAAAAAAAAAAGTTGCTACCCGCATAACGCAGCGGCAGCATCACGTGACAATGAGCAGAAACAGCCATTCCACCGGCCGTTTTTCTTCAATCATCCCGAGGCAAAAAGTAAGTTGTGGGTTTTACGAGTCCAAATCGAGAGGGAGGTCTAAAACACTGACGCGCGGAAACACAGGCTCTGCCTCCTCCCACCGCTCCGCCGCCCGCCCCCGTCCCGCTGTCCCCCTGTCCCCCTCCGCTCGCGCCACCGTATTAAATACGCTGCAACATATTTTTCAAGCGATGACTGGCGTGCGTTTCCAGCGATGAAAATCGGCGATAAACTATTTACGACCTATAAAATAAGCGCGCCACATCAAGAGAGCTATTTCGGCGGGCGGCGTTGCCGATTCGAGGTGCCGCCTATTACGCGTGGCGGGGGCGGAGCGGGGCTAGGCGGCGCGGGGATAGGTGGAGGAGGTCTGCGGGGGGCCGGACTGCTGGAAGGGAGGCTACGGGGAGATGTTATGCGAGGGTGAGTGGAGCGGAGGCTGGGAGGAATGGGGCTGGGTGGAGCTGGAGATGGTGGGGCTCGGGCGAGCAGGGCTGGGGCGCAGCTGGGCGGAGGGAGCGGGGATGAGGAGATAGCGTGTGCGGCGCGAGGGTTGGTGAAGCGGACGAGGAGGCGGGGGTGGAGGTAGGAGAAGGTAGGTAGGTGGGTAGGTGGAGCGGAGTAGGAGGCGTAGTAGTGGTGTGGGCGGAGCGGGGGTGGTTGGAACAAGGCTAAGTCGAGCGGGGCAGGGTGGGGCGGGGTTGGGTGGAGAGGGGAGTGGTTGCACCGGAGCTCAGTCGAGCGGGGAGGGGGTGCAGAGCGGAGCTGGGTGAGAACGGAGCTGTGTGGAGCGGGGTTTGGCGCGGGGGAGGTGGGATAGAGGATTGCGGCTGTGCGGCGTGGGTCTGGGTTAGAGCGGGTCTGAGCGGAGAGGAGAGTGATAGATTGGAGCTGGGTCGAGCGGATCTGCATTGAGCGAGCTTGATGGTGCGGGTGAGGACGGAGCAGGGATTGGCGGTGCGGATCTCATGGAGTGAGACTGGGTAGAGTGGGATTGGGTAGAGTGGGAGTGGGTAGAGTTGGACTTGGTAGAGCGGGACTGGGCAGAGTGGGACTGGGTAGAGCGGGACTGGGTAGAGTGGGTCTGGGTAGAGTGGGACTGAGTAGAATGGGACTGTGTGGTGTGGGACTGGGTAGAGTGGGACTGGGTAGAGTGGGACTGTATAGAGTGGGACTGGGTAGATTGGGACTGTGTAGAGTGGTACTGGACAGGGTGGGATTGGGTAGGGTGTGATTGGGTGGAATGGGACTGGGTAGAGTGGGACTGGGTAGAGTGGGACCGGGTAGAGTGGGACTGGGCAGGGTGTGACTGGGTAGAGTGGGACTGGGTAGAGTGTGACTGGGTAGAGTGTGACTGGGTAGAGTGGGACTGGGTAGAATGGGACTGGGTAGAGTGGGACTGGGTAGAGCGGGACTGGGTAGAGTGGGACTGGGTAGAGTGGGACTGGGTAGAGTGGGACTGGGTAGAGTGGGACTGGGTAGAGCGGGACTGGGCAAAGTGGGCTGGGTAGAGTGGGGCTGGGCGGAGCGGGGCTTGATGGAGTGAGGCTGGGTGCTGCGGGACTGTGCGAAGCGAGGCTGTGCGGAATGGGAATGGAGCGGTGTGGAATGTGACGGAGCCAAAAAGAACGGTACCGGGAGAGTTACAGTGGAGAGTGGAAAGGAACAGCGGAACGAGTTTGGTGAAGGAGAGAGAGTGAGGTGGGTCGGAGCGGGTGGAGCGGAGCAGAGCGAAGCGAGATGGTGCGGAGCAGGACGAGGCTGTTAAAGAAGGTGGAAGTGGAGGGTTAATCACAGGTTCGGTGTGCGACAGAGCGGAGTATG
This sequence comes from Acheta domesticus, assembly GCA_031308135.1. Classification (NCBI taxonomy): domain Eukaryota; kingdom Metazoa; phylum Arthropoda; class Insecta; order Orthoptera; family Gryllidae; genus Acheta; species Acheta domesticus. The sequence continues at coordinate 26,865,838 of JAHLJT010009436.1, read as the reverse complement.
TCATGAGGGAACGGAATGGAGTGGGGTTGGGCGGGGGGCAGTAGAACGAGTGAGGAGTGGAGCAGGGCGGGACAGATTGGAGAGACCCAGGAAGGTGCAGTGCATGCGTCACGGAGCGGGGCTGTACGTGGCGAGGCGGGGTGCAACGGTGCGGGACGAAACGTAGTGAGGCAGGGATGGGGATGCAGAGCGTGGGCGAGCGCGGCGGAGCGGAGCGGGGCGTGGCGGGAGGGGCGGGGCGGAGCATAGCGGGGTGGCTGGCTGGGGCTGCGGCGTGAGCGCACGGCTGTTGCTGCACCGAACAATGCACAGTCGGGGCCGCTGCCTTTGTGCTTCCGGGGATGGACTGCCTGGCGGCGAGTTTTTCTCGTGAACGCGCCCGTTCCGGAAAATCATGTTTTGTACTTTTATTTATTATCGTTTAATGCTACGTGCTTCGGGAATTTTCACGTCTTTTCATTCGGTTTGTGTTTTATTGCCTATCAACTTTCACCACACGTAAACGAAAAAAATGCACTGGAATAGCAGTAAGAAACGAAATATAATTCACAAAATATCATTCATTTCGTGCTCTTGTCATCTACTAAATTCCTTTTTCAGATGCATTATTTAATGTTCTCGCAATGTGTGAATTTGAACTAAGAAAACGTTTTGATTATTGGTGGGAATAATGTGTCTGCTTTTTGAGTTCGCTCTCACAGCAGCCATAATTTTCAGGCCCGACTAACCACTTGTGGAATTGCTCTTTTAACAGGTATAGATTTCGTGCAGATTCTCATACAAAAACTTCAAGATCCCGAACTAGAAGTATAAAAGCCGAAAGTATCGTTTACACGACCTGCACGTTTTCTGATCAAGATGCTGCGATACGCTGCCAGCGGCTCTGCCGGCACACCAATGAATTGCCGAATTCATTCAATCGTATCAGAGTACATTCATTCGCGACTTCTGAGTCTTCGTGTGTTCTGAACTACTTTACTAATACTAAATATTAATGAAACACAGAGAGAAAAAACAGAAAGATAGTCATCTTTGTCACTACAAGCATGGTTCTGGCTGTGGAGGCTTGAGCAGGTGTGCAGAAAAAACGCTCCGAATGGAGGAAATCTTGGCTGCAGAAGTGAGATTCAGTAACCTCACATTAGCAAGATGCAGTGAAATAAACTCCCCAGAAAACCCAAGAACTCGAATCCGCCACGCCAATGCACAAAAACTCACCACCTAACCTAGACACGTTTTTTTATTTTACATTTTCTTGTACGTGCTTTACAAGGTAGAAAAGAGAGGTAACCTAGCACGCAGAACTCTAGCATTATAAAATAGCGAGGACATCCAACTGGCGACTTCTAATAGTCAAAATTAATTTCAACGAGAGGAGAATGGGGGAATAAATTGTTTTCGTGCATTAACCGTTCCATAAAGTACGTATAGAGAGATTAAGAGTTCTTTTATGGGGGTTTAAACTTATCTTGGAGGAATCTAGATTTTATTCTTCTGTGCTGCTTATACGTTTTTTTCCAAATTTGAATGTGCTAGTTGCTGGGGAGAATTACAGGGAGTGAAAGAATTTATTTGACAGATGTTTTTATACAAAATTCAATTGAGGGAAGATCAAAATCTCGGTTCAGTTGATGTTTCGAAACTTACCCCGGTGCTCTTACGGAAGTGCGAAGGATTTTATTTTGAAACGTTTGGAACGTTATTAAAGAGCAAATCCTTCCCAAACATGACACTCGTAAGTAGTTAGAGGACGAATGGCAGTTTTGCAAAGTAAAAGTGCCTCTGCTTTAAGAGCCTACTTCTTTATTAAGGGATAAACTAGCGTACCCGTGCGAGAACTCTCGCATGTTAAGTCCCACGCTTTCCCTATCCATTTGTCTATCCTTTCCATAAACGAGAGGAACTACTAATGTACTTACAGAATATCAAACAAAATAACAATGCAATTGATGTTTGAAACAAATTTTCAATTAAAGTTTATTCAACATTATAGAGAGATGTTCTCGGAACAATTCATACTTCTTTAAAAACAACATTTGAAGAAATTTTTCAATCTTCCATTTCAATACGGTGTTAACAGAAAGCGTAAATAAAGATTGTCGAATCTAAGCCTTCTAAGCCCGTCGCCCCAAAAATTGCTACCAGCAGGAAGGACTGAAATATTGAGGTAACCTTGATAGTATTGAAGCGTGGAACCGAAAATTTAATTGAATGGATCGAATAATGTCTCATCTTGTAGATTATGGTGTGAGAAACGTTTCTTTGTTGCGCGTGAGAGCCGGAACCCAAAGGTATACTACTGAAATAATACAGGGGACGATTTTGACGAGTGCGGCCTGAGCTCTATTACATTCATTCGAAATATGCGGTTTCCATGTCACTCTAATGTCAAGGAGCACTCCTAGATATTGTATTGGTTTATTTGAAGGATTCCAAGGAACATTTTGATTATTAATGTGTATTTGAGAGGGAATGTTGATTCGCCGTAGGGTGACTGCGTTGGCTTCAGACTTGGAAGGGTTCATATTTGGTCTCCAAGAAGATGCCCGGTTTTGAAAAGCGTGTAGTGCGTCTTGAAGGTGGTCTATGGCCTTGGGAAGCTGCGTGTCAGCTGAGTACATGGCTGTGTCCGTAGCATTTAGTGCCATGGTGTGATTATCTCGATGGATATCTGTAGTGAATGTGTTAAATACCATGGAAGAGAGCGGGGAGCCTTGAGAGACTCCTGCATGGATTATGCTTCGTCTATTTCCGATTGTTAGTGCAAAAAGGGTAAGGGGTGAAAATATAACTGAGTGAAGTGAAGATTTGTCAATTAATGATTTTTGGGATCTTGAGAGTCACTTGGAGAGAGCTAGTTGTTATTTAACGTAAAGAGAACTGGGCATTTATTTGAATCGACTCCGTCAAGGGATATTGATAAATTGGACTATTGAAACATTTACTTACTACAGTGTCCAGTATATCAGGCGGTAGGGGAAGCGGGGCTCATAGGGTAAGTCAGCGGTAAATTATCGATAAATATTGTAATCAAACCGTACTGAGTAGCAGAAACATATGCTTCGTGATAACTGTAGCCAGTTGACCGCCGCAGCCAGTGAAAGCTTACATCGATGATTATCGCGTTTGTACCAGAAAAGTGAGTGGTTGATGTTAAAATGTCAGAAAATAAGGTCTTACTTACGTGAACTTGGAGATTTCTGGAGGAATTAAAATTTGTTGGAAGGGAAGTACTTCAGTAAATCATTTGTTACCAATTGCGAGTAATTTAAAACATTCTGTAAATGTTTATGAGTAATTATGATAAAAATGAGCCTGTGGGGTGAGTATGGTCAGTGATTCTCATTATTGCAGCGTGACTGCCATTGAATTGAACTGATGCCTTATTTTACGTGGCGAGACTCAGGCCATGAGGCCTGCTCTGGCCACGCAAATTTCGCTATGCCCCTTTCACCAACTAGCGGAGAAAGAAGGTGTTCCATGGGCGACGAAACAGGCGATTTGAATTTAGCTCAGAGGCTTTATTTAGGCTTGAGGATCTTTTACATATAAGTAAATCTACTAACATGGAACAGACGGCTTTACTTCCCCTCCGAAGGAAGGCGTACGAAGGATTTTTTCGCCCTTAAAAATCCACAGCTTCGATGGGGTTGAACCTGCGAACTTGGGTACAGCAGTCCTTTACGCTAACCGCTACTCCATCGCAAACCGCCATTGTTCCAACCAAAATAATTTATTGATCTGAATGAGTTTAAATGCCCCCCCTGGTGCCATTTATACATGTAGGCTGGACGGATGAAGAATTCGTCGAATGGCTGAAACACTTTAAAAGACACTTGACCGAGGACCCAGTGCTGCTGATCTTGGACAACCTTACGAGTCACATTACTTTAGACGCCTACAATAATTGTAAACAAAATAAATACTGTCTGAAGAACTAATGCGTTCATTTTGCTTCATATTTCTTTAGTGACTTCCACTACCCGCATGTGAGGGTAATGGCGCTCAAACGCAAATTTTTGGAAATTCGATATTTTAGAGGGTTTTAGTGATTTTTTGATTATTTTTTGTGGTGAAAACACAATATTAATAATTAGTCTGTGATTTATAATAGCACATACTTGTTTATAGGAACAATACGTAAGGATTTTTATTGAAAAAACAAAAAGTGATTCTCATTACCCCCGCTTCCCCTATAGGTTGATTGAATGAGTACAGAGTAGGTTGGAGAAGGGGTATTACACAGTACAATCTGACTAAACCGGAACTTGTACAAGCCGGAAATCTGCCTTAACCGGAAAATTTCTCCGGCTTGTGAAGTTAAATAGCATTTCACACAGCATAAAACGGAACCTCTCCAACGCGAAAACCGAACGGTTTTTCATGTGCTGCACGAAAACAATCTTTATAAAACGGAATTCTTGTGAAATTAATGCAATTGGCAGAGAGACGCGAGATTTTCTTAATGGGATGAATACATCTGCAAGCCTGTTTTAAATTCTCTATCCCTTTGACACGCGATGTAGTCGTGTCAGCTGGACGTTGAAGAAGAGGGGCTTCAGCTGACAGCGTATAATTCCATCTTGCGATCGTTTGTCTCTCATGGCGTAGATCATAGGGTAATTCCCTCTCTCTGGACACTCTGTGAGTATAGGAAGGTGTATGGGCATGGATTCTATTCGCGCGTCTCCCTTCCCCCCGTTGAAAATCGTAACCGCTCATCCAGATACGCGTCGCTCAAAGCCACGCGATGGTATCACAAGGTCATAGTACTGGGTTGTGACGCATTGTGCGTTGAAAGAGTCAACAAACAGTCCGAAAACAGTCACTGCTGGTGGGTATTTTTCAACTCAAAAGATATCAATGAAGAGTGTTTAAGTGTTTCATTTATTGGTGATTTCTTCCCTAAATACGTTGTAGGTTAATATATTATAATTTTGAAAATTATAATAGTCATGTAATTTACTACTTTTAGGACAGAAACATCAATATCACAAGTTTCATAAAATGGACAATCTTGCATAAAACGGAAACCTCCCTAAACCAGACCTTTTTTTTGTCCCAATCCATTTCGGCTAAGACAGTTTACTGCATTACAATTTGCGTTCAGCGCAAAGTACAACAGAGCTTTTCCGTTCGGCGTGTTCGATCTACATCCCAAATATAATCTCTCCTCCTATTGGTAGCTTGGGAGCGGGATCTACGAAGTGTCTTTGGAGCTGGGCTGAATTTATACATTGGTTTGTCCATTACCGTGATTGTAATAAACTGCTAGGTTTTATCTTTTAAGAAAACACAAATATTTTCTAGGCCGGGGATGACTGTCAGTGGGCCTAGGTCATGGAGAATATTATTTTTGATCATTGTTGCCACTTTACCAAAAGCCTTCCCGGAGTGGCGATCCGATCTATCAACTTTATATTCTGGAACTAGAAAATATGCCAAGAGTGCTAAGCGATTTTCCGTAATGACTGCAACATCTTTACTATATTCTGTGAGCAGGTATCTTAAATCTTTTTTATCCAGGATGCCATTGCCATTCCAGTCCAATAGAATTAAATTGTTAAGTTTGTTTTTAACCATGAACGGGAAAGTACGAATTACGGGAATTAAGATAGGATTGAAGTCACGTTTGTATTCAGGATTGAACAATAGACATTAAAGCATTAATGTTATAATGAGCAAGATCGGAAGAATTGAGGAGAAGCGATGATGGAGGAAAGAGACCTTGCGTGCTGAGCTTAGGAACGTTTTAAGCAGCGGCGGAATAGTCAGGCCTACTGCAAAGATTGAGCATTTACATTTGTAAAAATTTCGGGCATTGGAAGTTCATGAGTACTATTAGAAGAAGGTTGAGGCAAGGAGTATATATAATTGCGTTAGCATAGGGACACGTGGGTGACCATCTACCGTCCTTTTCCTTGCAACATACAAGGGGCAATTTTGATCTGAGGCCAAGTGATCACCGCTGCAATTGAAACATTTTGAAGTTGTGCTTGCTAGATTACTCTTTCCTGTTTCGTGATTATGCTCACAAAAATACACATTTAAATCCTACTTTACAATAGTTTATTCTATCCCAATTCTTGACAACGCTTGCACCTAACTAAAACACTATATTTTCTACGAAGTTCCACTGAGACTATTGAGTTGAACAATTTGAAAATTTTAAATATATTTTAGTGTTCTGTTGAGTCTTCACCTTCTATCGCGAAGAGCGGCATTGGAGTTTTGACTTATCGTAGCAGACACGTAACCTTCAGGATGTTAACCGCGTGAGCTGTAAGTTCCTCACCGATTTCACATTCGGAATAGTCAGTCGGGATACTACGTATGATAGCACTTTTGATCTTACAATTTGGATCACGAAATGTGTGGTACTAGCAGTTATTTTCATTTATTAATGTTATTATCTTCCTATAGCCATCTAGAGAAGTGAAAGACACGATTTTGAGAGTTCATTAACAGGGTTGTAAAGTTATCACAGTATAGCTTTGAGAATTTCCCCAATCAGTTTTTTATAACTGTCTACTTCGTGAATGAAAATTGGGGGTTTCCTTATGAACTGCGTTTCTTTAAATATCTCTTCTTCCACTGATTCCCTGCTATGAACTCTCGCAAATTCCGCGAAGCGGTTATGCGTACTTACCGGTGGAGAGGAGAACCTGCCTGTAAAAGGAGGTCATCTTTTTAGCCGAGGCCATGTTTTTAGCCGCATCACCATCCAATTCCTGGGAGTTTGCGGGCGTCGACACGAAATATTGAAGACTATGAAGAAATTTCTTGATAGATGTTTTGAGCTATGGCATCACTGGAGGGAGAAGGAAGGTCGTTCGCCATGAAGTGGTGGAACTAGGCCATAACCAGAGGCGTAGCCCCTGTTCGGCCTCTTGACGCACTGGCACATGATGTTCACTCGGAGGAATAGCTTGGCACACGGCGAGTAGTTGCAGAAAACTCCGCAAATTTCAGGAGCGCTCTAGTGCGTAGCAGGCCGGACCGTACTCAACGGTGGTTTGCGACTGTGTGCCGGCACACAAATTAACCTTCCAGCGGGCGCGCTGTCGTAAATTTTACGACAGTAGATTTTTTGTTTTGCTGTCAACTCATTGTTGTCAAAGACTTCTGCGTTCTTGGTATTCCTAGCAGGTATCTTTAGTGACGCGTTCCTGCAACCACTGTTTAATTTGCACGCTATATTCAGTTTTTGTAACGCTCTATTCGGGATATGTGCATAGTGACGTAAACTTTACGCTGCGCGCGGGCAGTTGTGCTAAAATATTGTACAATAATTTGGCTAACCGAAATTTTCTGTAAAATGTCCAGATAAAGAATTCGTATGAACGAAAATCAAGAAATCAGAACATTTTACGCGCGCCCGCTGGAAGGTTAATTGCGAATTGCGTCGTCCAATCACATTCATTCGTGTAATTTCTGTTCCTGCGGTCTGAGCTACTTTATTAATAATAAGTATTAATCAAACATGGGAAGAAAGAATCAAAGATCATCGCTATCGCTACAAGCGTGGTTGTTGCTACAAAGGCTTTAGCGGATGCGCAAAAAAGAATTAAATAAATAAATACGAAAAAAAATCTTTCCGAACGAAGGAAATCTTGGCTGCGTAGATGAGATTCAGTAACCTCTCATTTGCAAGAGACAGTACTACGGTAGCAGCGCGGCTCCTCGAATCATAATTCATAATTTTTGGAAGTATTTTACACGAAGCCCCCATTTTGCTAAATATTTTTCGAAACGGTTTCAAATTTTTGGAAAAATGTTTATTTGATGAGAGTAATGTGCGCTTATAAAACTGGCGCAGGACAGATTTTCTCTGCAACCTCCGAACTTTAATCAATTGCAAAAGTTTCAAATTCTTCGCACCCCCTCGCATCATTTGCAGTTTTGAACAAAGATTTTTCCTTTTTGCCGACTGAACGGCAAATTCAGATCAGTAAATAATGTGAACTAATTGTTTTGAAAATATAAGTAATTTTTGCATAATTTTGAACTAAATAAAAGCAATTAAAAATGATACGTAAACAAAGTCTCCTCGAAAACGGTTCCACGTTTTTCCAAACTGCTTTACAATTGAAACATTGACAATAGAATTCCTAATGTATTGCAGAATATTCCTGAATATTAGATATTTAAATCATTTCATATCCATTATTTTCAAAATGATAGCCAATTTCGCGTAAATTTGAATGTAATGCTGAAAAATTTTAAATATTCTTCGAATATGTGTTACGCTTTTCATATTGAAGGTAGAGATTTATTTTTCAGTGCATTCATTTCTCAATAATTTAGAGAACATTTTATGTTCAGAAAAAATGTGAATAGTTTTTGTGATTTGGAAGAACACTTTATGAAGTGTCAAAGTGTTCGATTGCCGGAAGAAACAACTCAAGTTAGAGCAGAAGAAATGCTTATAAACACGGCTTATGTCGATTATCATTAGAACTGTTGTCAATACTTCAAAATTGTTGCTAGCAGTTTTGGGAGAGCAGTTGCGATTAAATTTGCTTGTAATATCATCCACCAACACACGACCCTGGTTCATGGATTATAACAATACCATTGTTAGCATATGCATGCGTTAGAATCTGTTTGCATTACTAAATATATCAAAAACAATATTATTCGTCATCTGCTTGAAGTTTCAGGTGTTTTTTCACGTGTGTTTTCACGTGCTTTTATTAAATCCTCGTATGGCTCGCGTCAGCTGATCTCGTCTTCACATGTCTATTTTGTGCGCAATGACAGCTTCAAGGAGTATTCAGCGTTGCAGTCTCGGATTTTAATAATGCACTGAATCGTGTCGCCACAGCAACTCTTTGCATTGAGTTCTAACGATTAGAATTGACTCGCAGTTAAACAAAGCTTTTAGGGGACGCTGCCGTTTCTTAGAACTCTTATACAGAGCATTTTGTGAGAAAGTCCTTGGCGTCATATTGCCTTGGTAGGTGCTGTGCTCTGGCAGCGCCACGAAGTACTATTTCGGTTAGTTTATATTTTCAAATTTCGGCGGTTCTCTCAGTACTACACCGTAGATATGGAGACAAATTAAATCTTCAGTGCGCCTAAGTCAAAAATGCACGAGCTTAGACTAGATTAGTGTCTAGGAGAGCTTATGTTCATTAGATGTGAAGCGTCAAATTTTAAACAATTGGAATGCAAATGTGGTAACACCTATGAACATTCAAACCTTGCAAATCTGTATCTGCCGCATTTCTTTTGCTAAAAGGAGCGTTGCGAGACAGCTGAAGAGCGAGGAGGATACAATTTGAGATATTGTAATAAGAATGTTACTTATTTCTTATGAATTTACTTGCCTTGAATTTGTATCGTGCAACTTTGGGACATATATTGTGGTGTGCAAAGGCAGCTGGATATTTCATGAGAAGTGACTCTAATGAAGACCATTTCATGGATCTTATTGCAGCATGGAATTTAAATGTCTTTTTAAATCCTCAGAGGCTCCATGCATATGAAGTGTAAGTACACATGATTCTTGAACCCATGACGCATATTGGGATATTTCGTCGCTTCATTTAAGCTTGAAGTTTTATACGGAAGTGCAAAACGAATTACAAACCTGGAAGGAGAATACACTACATTTCACGCTTTCTAATTGTTATTCTAGGAAACCGCAAATGATAAACAAAACATGTGTGGTAGTATAGTGCCCCACAAGCTTTCTGGAGAAATACTTGACAATATATTTTCATCGTCATAGTTACATTTAAGATTCAAAACGAACTTGTATTTTCCAATAATTATTTAGTTTTGTTCTGAATGTATACAACGTTAATGATACAAAAGATCAGTTGTCTACAGTGTTTTTTGCTGTATATGAGAAATTTAATTTTACGATATTATTCAATGAATAATAAGTCTTATTTACAGAAATATGTAAGTTTCATAATCAGGCCAAACAATCAGTGAAGAAAGAACGCAATTCACTGAATTATGCACTGAATAGATGAGTTCATGTTATTGATTCTATTTTGTTTCAGTATGTTTGATCCTGTGCCGTAAACCTCTTTCTAACAACAACTTTCAACCGGAAAACAAAAATCTGCCTCAAGCAAACCTTTACTAAGAAATTTATTTTGTCAAAACTATGTCCTTTTAAGCTCCATTTTTGTATTGGTACTGCAGTGCTGGAAAACAAGGAAAGAAATTGCAGAACGAGTGCTTGCGCCGTTGCTCCATATTAGTACGGCAGCGACCAGTGGTACCAAGCGCATCGCCTACCAAACCCTTTGGGGCATGGGGGCGGCAGCACAATGGACTACACCCCACTCTATTCCATTCGCCTCCCCGCTTGACCCGTCCCACGCCACTCCTCTACCCGCTCCTCTGTGCCTGTCCCCGTCTCGCTCCTTGCCTCGCAGCCGCGTCTCCCCGGCCCACATCCCCGCGCTTCACGCTCTCCTTGCTGCCCGCTCCATCCTGCCTGGCTTGCCTCGTCCACCACACCGCTTCGTACTGAGGCTCGCAACGCCTTACCCTGCCCCACGCCACACCGCGTCACCCCGCACCTCCTCGCACAACCCTACAGCTACCAACCCCGCCCTTCCTCTCGCGCCGCCTTACCCATTCATATCCCATGTTCCACTGCCTCCCCGCCCAACCCCACGTCACGCCCTCATTCCCCGCTCCGCCCTGTCTGGCTTTTCCCACGCCATTCTGCTTCGCCATGCACCTCGCGCCGCCTTACCGCGCCATACCCCATGTTCCACGTGCCTCCCCGCCCCACCCCACCTCAGCCCCTCCCTCCCCGCTCCACCCCGCCTGGCTTGCCCCGTTCCGCCCCGCATCGCCCTGCGCCTTGAACCCCCTTAACCCGCCCCACCCCACCCATGTCACTCCGCGCCACCCCGCACCACTCCGCACCGCCCCACGGCTTCCCACCCCACCCTTTCGCGTCTGACTCTTCCCCTTCCCGCCGCCCCCGCCCCGCACACGGAACGGGGGATCAGTGTGGGTTTTGTGCGGCGCGAGGCCCATGCGCCGGCACGCGATCGGGAGGTGCGGCCGCGCGTCTCAGAAGCGGGCGAGGGGGCGGCGGGGGCGGTAATTACAGGGGCGCGCGAGGGCCGCCGCCGCCTCAAAGGAAGCCCCCGCCCCTCCGCCCCCCGCCCCCGCTCGCCCCGGCCCCTCGGAGCCTCGCAAGGGCCGCGCGCGCGAGATTTATAACGAAGGCTGTCATAAACAGGCCCGCCGCCCACGCTCTCTTCTTTGTGGGGCTGATTTGTGTGCAAACTGTGAATCAAATCGCGCGGCGGCTGGCTGCTGTCTCCCTCTCGCTCCCTCCTTCCTTCCCCGGCGCCCGCTGCTCGCTCCGTCTCCCTCTGCGCCACCGAACGCCACCGGTTGCGTGGCGTCGCGCCGCGCTGAATTATGAGCGACGCTGTTTGCTGGACGTTTCTTCGTTTTGGTTGTTAGGGTTCGGGAAACAGGTGTAACGTGAAGCTTGTCGTTTCCCACCGCCACCACATCAAACACATCAGTAATCAGGCATCTTACGTTGGAGACGATAACTTATTAATATTTACCTGAATATTAAAAAATGACCCAAATATGAACTGGTTAATAAGTAATTTCCAGTAGCAGAATGTATCTTTTATACGAAAGCGACAACTATGGTTGCTCATGGAGATTCAATGTAGAGAACAATCTTTAGAAAGTAAATGATTTCAACAACAAAAGAGAGAAAACATTTTTAATTGCAATAGTGTTTTTAATAATTTTGATTACAAATGTTTGAAATTAGCAGGCGGTAATAGTACTGGTGAATATTCATTTTGATTTCATACGACCATAGTTTCATTAAGGGAAATATTTTCATTACGATTGAAATTCTTTAAAATATAAATAGGTTGCTCCTTAATATGGACGTAAGACGTCTGGGCTTCCGAAGATGCTGCCTAAAACAAGGGGGAATTATATTTCTGGCATACAAACTGGACTTTCATTTCCTGTTTTATATTTTTATTTTCCCTGTGACCACGACCCCGTTCTCCTGTGTCCATGTCGTCGATTTTTAGTCACCGCTTGATGATTGCTCCCTATTCGATTGATTAATTAGTGATTCCGAGCGCGTCAAATGCTAAGGTCATTATTCCAGCTAGTGTAGTGCAGCTTCTTGTCAACGGGGATCGTGGTGATCTTCGTCCGCTGGATGGCGAGATCTGGCGTTGGCCAATCGTTGCCTTGCATGGCTTTCCTCAACAATGTGTATCCCTTCAGCGGGGCACCACTCCAGCTGGGAGCAAGTGTAAGCTGCCGACTGGTCTCCCGGCATCTCTGGTAGTGTGGTGCATGTACGTGTGTGGCAGTCCGTGGCCGATGTGGCACGATACTGCACCGGCATTGACCTGGTATTGATCGGAGAAACCATGTAAAAATCAGCGATCAGACCAGCCGACCGCTAGAATTCCCCCCCTGTCAGCGGCTGAATTCGACCTAGCTATGTAGCTAACGTCGAAAATCCTGCCACCAACGGGAGTAGAACCCTAGGTCCTCCCGGTCGGAGGGTCTGCCGTGACACCAATTGTACGATGTTACGCATCAACTGGCCAAGCGCCACTTTCGAAAAAAAATGAGATAGTGACGCCATCAGTTGCATCAGACCATGTTCTAAGTGGCGCTAATCTGTAAATATAGCCTTGTAATTAATGAAAAATGTAAACGCCATCAGTTGCATCAGGAATTTTATGTTGCGCAACAACCGGCTCTAAATCTAGATCTTCAAATCTGCTCTTCTTAATTTCCCATTATGCAGGTAAGCGCCAGACATTCCACTTATGTTTGTGTAGTTTGGTGCTTCAATGAATGAAATAATTAAATTACAGTTTTTAGAGCTGAAAATGTAGTAAAACCTTTGAACACGATTATCTCAAAACATGTACGATGTCGCCGTCACCGTCCAATTGATGCCCTGAGCCGGTCTCACTATTCCAGAGGGGCACCGAGTACACTCGCGCGTGGGCCGCCGCGCGGCTGCGGCGCTGCCGTCAAAGGCGCCGCCCCGTCGCCCCGTCCCGTCCCGCCCGTGCGGGGGCGACGGGGGCGGGGGCGAGGGCGACGGGGGCGGCGGAGAACTGCGTTGCGCAAGAGGCCGGAAACGGTCGGAGAGCGTGTGTGGGGCTGCGCCGACTGACACATGTGGCTCAACGCGCGCACTGTCCCTTCCCGCCGTCTCCGCCTCACCTCGCCGCGTGACGTCACGCACTGGCGCCCAACGCCTGCGTGTTTGGGGACAGAGAAGTTGAGTGTTATAAAGCAGTCGCAAAATTTGTACTTGCAATTATTATCCGTACAAAAACTAGGCTAGGTCCAAAGCGGCCAGCTATGTAATAGTTTTAAGTTAGTATTAAGTTAGTTTGTAAGTTAGTTTATTTAAAATACCCGCCCTCCCATAGCTCCATAAGCTAAGTCGGCTGGAGCTCAAGTGTAAGTCCCTTAACTTGAATAAATTCCCGCCCCGCCAGGGTAACTGGTGGGGGGAAAATCGAAAAAAAATGTACTTGCAATGGTCGCTAAAGTAGTACAAGAAAAATTTTGCTATTCATGCACCAATAGTTACAAATTTCATACTGGAACTTTAATGTTATTCATTATTTTGGGATCGAGTTTCATTTATTTTATATTTTGTGCAATCTGTATTGTTACAATTTTAAAACACATGTATGTCTTTGAGTCTATAAAAAGTTGAGCCTTTAATTGCTTAATTTACATGCAAATTACATTATTTTATTATTCATTTAATGAAATTGTTTTAGTTGAAATCAATTTGAATACGATTTTGAATCAATTTCATAAAATATCGGCTCCCAAATTTCCATACCCTTCGACGCGCCTATATGTTCATCTACATGTTATATAAATTTTTAATTCGCTAATCTAGTTTCTTGCGTGAAACATTATTCTTTCTAATTATTTTTCCAGATAACTTATCTTTAATCTTTAACTTCTAAGGGTCTTACATTCTAAGTTGTGAGTAGGAACAAAAACAACGCTGTTTGTATAAGTTTGTAGGCAGAGAATCCGGCGTTGTCTAGTCTTTGTCTAATGCAATCCTTGTGAGGGACGGAAAGGAACAATTAGTATTAATTATAGCGTTTGTTTTTCTACTGAATATTTATTATAAATAATCTCTCAATCGATTATTTGAGTTTACATGGGCTGCGGCTTCTTTTATTCAGATAGCTCTCTGACATCGAAATCATCTTTCGAAAGACATGCATCAACTATATGCTGTTGAGCACTCTTCACAACATATTGTATACTACATTATAAGAGAGCAACATCTCCTTCGTTTTGTGGCCTAAATTACTGAACTCGACTCGAATTATTTTAGGTATCTCGGTGTACACTTGTAGGATACTAGAGAGAAAAAGGAAGAACACTTGTACTGTCGCAAATATGAATGGTGATGCTTAATCATGATAAGCTTAAAATTAATGAACGCGCTGCATCTACCAACATATTATTTACATTATTTATTTTACGCATTTTTGTTGTATTAATCTTTACCAAACTAAGGCGCAGACTTTCTCGTGCAAATTACTTTCATAATCTCTTTAGTCTGGACTAGCTTTTCGGTTTTGCTCCATCCTCTTCCCGCCTTTACGTCTTAATCTTCATTGGGATCTCATGCATATCAGGATTAAGTTATTATTAAAGTTAATCATTGTCAGGATTAAGTTAAGATTAATCATTGGGGTCTCATGCATGTCAGGATTAAGTTATTATTAAAATTAATCATTGTCAGGATTAAGTTATTATTAAAATTAATCATTGTCAGGATTAAGTTAAGATTAATCATTGGGGTCTCATGCATGTCAGGATTAAGTTATTATTAAAATTAATCATTGTCAGGATTAAGTTAAGATTAATCATTGGGGTCTCATGCATGTCAGGATTAAGTTATTATTAAAATTAATCATTGTCAGGATTAAGTTAAGATTAATCATTGGGGTCTCATGTAAGTCAGGATTAAGTTATTATTAAAATTAATCATTGTCAGGATTAAGTTAAGATTAATCATTGGGGTCTCATGCATGTCAGGATTAAGTTATTATTAAAATTAATCATTGTCAGGATTAAGTTAAGATTAATCATTGGGGTCTCATGCATGTCAGGATTAAGTTATTATTAAAATTAATCATTGTCAGGATTAAGTTAAGATTAATCATTGGGGTCTCATGCATGTCAGGATTAAGTTATTATTAAAATTAATCATTGTCAGGATTAAGTTAAGATTAATCATTGGGGTCTCATGTAAGTCAGGATTAAGTTATTATTAAAATTAATCATTGTCAGGATTAAGTTAAGATTAATCATTGGGATCTCATGCATGTCAGGATTAAGTTATTATTAAAATTAATCATTGTCAGGATTAAGTTAAGATTAATCATTGGGATCTCATGCATGTCAGGATTAAGTTATTATTAAAATTAATCATTGTCAGGATTAAGTTAAGATTAATCATTGGGGTCTCATGCATGTCAGGATTAAGTTATTATTAAAATTAATCATTGTCAAGATTAAGTTAAGATTAATCATTGGGATCTCATGCATGTCAGGATTAAGTTATTATTAAAATTAATCATTGTCAGGATTAAGTTAAGATTAATCATTGGGATCTCATGCATGTCAGGATTAAGTTATTATTAAAATTAATCATTGTCAGGATTAAGTTAAGATTAATCATTGGGGTCTCATGCATGTCAGGATTAAGTTATTATTAAAATTAATCATTGTCAGGATTAAGTTAAGATTAATCATTGGGGTCTCATGTAAGTCAGGATTAAGTTATTATTAAAATTAATCATTGTCAGGATTAAGTTAAGATTAATCATTGGGGTCTCATGCATGTCAGGATTAAGTTATTATTAAAATTAATCATTGTCAGGATTAAGTTAAGATTAATCATTGGGGTCTCATGCATGTCAGGATTAAGTTATTATTAAAATTAATCATTGTCAGGATTAAGTTAAGATTAATCATTGGGGTCTCATGCATGTCAGGATTAAGTTATTATTAAAATTAATCATTGTCAGGATTAAGTTAAGATTAATCATTGGGGTCTCATGTAAGTCAGGATTAAGTTATTATTAAAATTAATCATTGTCAGGATTAAGTTAAGATTAATCATTGGGATCTCATGCATGTCAGGATTAAGTTATTATTAAAATTAATCATTGTCAGGATTAAGTTAAGATTAATCATTGGGATCTCATGCATGTCAGGATTAAGTTATTATTAAAATTAATCATTGTCAGGATTAAGTTAAGATTAATCATTGGGGTCTCATGCATGTCAGGATTAAGTTATTATTAAAATTAATCATTGTCAAGATTAAGTTAAGATTAATCATTGGGATCTCATGCATGTCAGGATTAAGTTATTATTAAAATTAATCATTGTCAGGATTAAGTTAAGATTAATCATTGGGATCTCATGCATGTCAGGATTACGTTATTATTAAAATTAATCATTGTCAGGATTAAGTTAAGATTAATCATTGGGGTCTCATGCATGTCAGGATTAAGTTATTATTAAAATTAATCATTGTCAGGATTAAGTTAAGATTAATCATTGGGGTCTCATGCATGTCAGGATTAAGTTATTATTAAAATTAATCATTGTCAGGATTAAGTTAAGATTAATCATTGGGGTCTCATGTAAGTCAGGCTGAGTGTAGTAAGAATTTTAAAATACTTTTTAACCAATCACAACAAAAACAATTGTTAAGCAAAACGTAAATACATTTTCACAACATTGAAGACCAATGAACACATTAATGAAGACAAAAAACCCTCTTCTAATGTATTTATTATTTATATAGCTAGCAGTTTATTATTTTACTTAGGAACATAGAAATATTCAAAAGAGAACAAAAGTCCGGCGTCTCTTGGAAGTTTGAGGACTCGTACCTGACTAAACTCACCACCCTTTTCTCACCTCGTAAACAACTTCCTATCATAATTAATCCTTAATAGCGCAATACGCTTTTGTAACCTACCTGCATAGTGTCTAAATTCCCTATCATTTAATATTTTCAACAAAAAACAAGTTAATGGAAGCAAATAAAGATGTACAATTTTATTTTATTTCAATTTTTTGGAGTTGTCCAGGCTTTCTTCGTATTCAATCATTGTGAGGGAGGAAAAAGATTTATTTTATATAAACCACGGTATTCAAGATAATTAATTTTAGTGTAATTGGTTCAGATTTTAATAAAATATTAACATTTTCTTTCATTTTATTTTACAGTACATTGCTATTAGATTTAAATTAGTATCTTACGCGCTTTTACTGGCCTCTAGCAAATCTATTAGGTACCAATTCTGCTGAAGCTCTACTAACCTCTGGCGGAATATATTTTCTACCAATCTGCTCCTAGCGACGGGCAAAAAGTAATGAACGTGCTGCATCTACCAATATATTATTTAAATTATTTATGTTACGCATTTGTGTTGTATTCATCTTTGCCAAACTATGTATGCACATTGCGACAATCCGACAATCCAATCTAAGAAGGGTCTGTAAACATTTCATACCTAGTCACAATAATTTTTGTGGTATCGATGTCGGTTACATGTCACTGAATTTTAGAGAGGAAAAAGTACTGACATCTTCCCCGAAACATTTTATGAATTGTTCTACCTATTGATATCCCAGAAGCGTGTTGCTAACTTTGCAAAATTTGGGACTGCTCAATAGTTTATATTTTTTATTTGCAAATGATACAGTAAATTCTTGGCAGTTTCAAAGCTTGTAAAATGCTTTGCTTGTAAAAGCTTTTTTTTTTTTGATCATGTGCACAAACTTATTACTCCCAAATGTCAAATTTTCAATGCTATGTATTCTGTACCACATTTTATCACTTATTTATAAAGAATGCCTTTAAATAAATGAAAGGTGAGGTAAAATAAATTAAGTATTTCACCATCTTAAATCGTCTAAATAATTATGCCCCATCCTGTAATAACAAAATTACTCTTGTAATTTTCTTGCCCCTGATTGATAGGCAACTTATCACGCAATGAAGTACCGCGGGAACCCAAAGCCCCTATGTGTCAGAATATGATTCGAACCTGCCCATGAAACTTAAACTTGCATATTATATCCTTTCGCAATTGCAATTCATCGCAATGATGTCATTTCAGAGCACGAATTGTAATATCCTTTTAAACTGAGTAAATCGCGCTTCAGCTTTATATTCACATAGCAAATGTAGCAAAGGATCACTTGGATATTTATTTTTTAGGGGCACTTTCCGATCGTCACAACATACATCTGGACATATCCTTTTCCAATTTCACTGCCCTGCATATTACACCCATATTTCGAATATGAATAGATGTTGCAGAATTATGGTTATGTCGCGGATTGTATGAAGATACATATTCTTACATTTTCGTAAACAAAATTTGCATTATTTTTATCATCTGCATTATATGCATAACCACCAAATGAATTAGAAAAATAAAAAATTTACGAACAATTTTACTGTGGTCTGTGCTTTTTAGTTATTAAAGTAACAAAAAAGAATGTTCTTAAAAAAAGAGCGGCTCTTCCATTTTCTTTTCTTAGTATTTTAATGCAGTGGTGATTCATCACAAAATTTCTAATCGACCAACATTAATATTTATACTAGGACTTCATTAATCATATCACACTTAAGAAAAATCACTGAAAACTGACCACCATAAAGCTTCCAAAACTGCTGGGTCCGTCGTGCAGCCCAGTACTAAGGGTAATTGAAAATTATTAGTATTAAGGATAATAATCAGCAGGGAATGGATTTCTATGTAAATACATATTTACTAAATAAGCTAATATCGATACTAATTTGCATTATCTTTATGTTTCACCATGTGTAAAATTGAAAAATGCTACTTTAATTTTCCATATTTTGGATTTTGGTACATATTTGCATAAAAGTCCAAATATTTTCCATATTTCTTATAAAAGCAGTCCATATAGTAGCTTTTCAATGAAATTTCATTAAATATTAAAAATGCATCTCAACAGTGAGAGCTTAAACATTTTCAGTATTTCCTTAAACATTGGAGTTTTTTAAAAATTAGGGAGAATTCACAATGGTAAAGCAAGTTAAGAAACTGTTAATGTTTTTAATTTATATGTAGAATAGAACCATTCTCTGGCCCTGAGTTCAAGACTGAGGGGCCCGAATGTCTCGCAAGGTGAAGGGGGGCGCGAGGAGACGATGAACTATTGGATTTGCTTGACAGATGACCTTGAAACCTAGATGATCTGTGGGAATCGCATCTCGTCTTCAGCATCCACACTACCCCCTCTCCGTCCTCCTGAGGTTGCTACCCAGAACTTACATGGCATCACAGAGACTGAGACATCGCAATTCAACTCGTACAGCTCCTCATTGTCAGTTACAATCCAGTCAGAATACTACGTGTTGGTTCAAATAATCTTTCCATTAATCCAGTGTAAAATAAAGAAGTTACATTTCAGAATTTAAAGATGAAGGTTTATCCACTGACAATAAAATGTTTCGTAATATTAATATTAATTATTAATATTTACCATGGTCATTTTTTATCATATTAAATCTACACTTAACTCCATATTTTGATAAAAATAACTACATATATATTTACATATTTCATATATTTTAGTCCATATAAATCATTCCCTGTTAATCAGTAACAGAACCTCTTCCGAGCCTTCGAAACTACAAACCACGAGTTCGAAGAAAGTGGTAGCTGAAATTGCAGTGAAGAGGTATCCACTATGTTTTATCATATTTGGCTGCCATTCATTCCCATAATATTTCGTGTATAATTACAAATATAATATACAAATTTTATTCACTGAAACTGACAAGAGAGATAAATAGAATGTTCATCGTATACAATACTATCATTGAATATTATGTTGGGCATAGGGTACCTAATCCTTGAGAGCTTCAGTCATCTTCTGAGAAGATAAGTACTTGTAATAATAACTCTGTTGTGTAAATAAAGTGGCATCTCAAATTCGGTCATCCATGTCCAGGCTTATTTCAGTTACTGTGCTTAAGTATTTCACAAAAAACATCATAGGTCGATCCCAGGCAAGAACAAAGGTTACATATGTCATATTTTAATTTGATATATTCTCGTATCTGTATTTTCTGCAAGGACACATCTGCGCATATTCCATTATAACATTTTATTTCCAAGCTATTGGCCATGTCTTATCAAACTGAGCTGAAACTGCGATGTCTGCGCTGCGACCACAATCGCAAGAAGACAAGTCACAGTCGCTGACCTCTTACACGTGCACAGCGCTGTTGAAATTCCGGAAACCCAGCACAAACTTCAGCAACCGCGCTCGAGATCCAGCCAATTACGTAGTGAATTCAATCGAACGTTATAGGAGGTTTCAAATCTGTTAATCTGACTGGCCAAAGGCGCTTCCCATCTGTCCAATGCTACAACGCATCGCAGGTAGCCATCAGCTCAGTAAAAATTATAATGTAACATTTTTACGTCATGTGCAGACGCTTTACGAATGACGTTAAGTTTTATTTGCCTTTGTTCAATTCAAGGAACTATTCTTAGCCGATTCAACATTAGCAGAAATGTGCAGGTTCTTAAAAATGTGTATTTCAGTTGTGAGGTATTCGCTAAATCCAAAAATGTGATTAATTTCATAATTTCTGTAATAAGTTACTAAATGTGTCAGTTCACAGAAAAAAAGAAGAAAAAACTATGTCCCGCCAACCGCCAATCACAGTGTTCTTGTACGAAATTGTGTCACACACGTGGGTGGAACTGGTACGCGTACGAATGCACGTAATGATGCCTGTTTCAAGAATACTTCGCCTCCTTTTGCGGTCATTCTTTACAAGCCTTTACAAGCTTAGTCATTAGGGTCGATCATCGAAGGTATTGTTATGTAAAATGTCTTTTTGTTTTACAGGAGCTGGCGCATTCAATGATACTTGCTCTATGCTAATGCGTGTTTATATTGTTACCTCCCGTTTTTATAGAGGACTAGCAGAATCTGGCGGACGTCCGGATCTCTCTTTTTTCTCTCTCTCCCTCCTTCCCCCCTCTCTCGCTCCCTTTTACCCTCTCTCATTTTCCTTCCGTCTCTTTCTCTTTTTCCGTCTATCTCTCTTTTTCGTCCTCTCTCTCCCCCTATTTTTCCCTATATCTCTCTTTTCACCCTTTCTCTCCTGTTCCCTCTCTTCCTTGTTATTTCTCTTGTTCTCTCCCTCTCTCCTTCTTTCCCTTTCTCTCTTCCTTGTTGTCTCTCTTGTTCCCTCCCTCTCGTTCTTGTTCTCTCTTTCTCTCGTTCCCTCTCTTCTCTCTTGTCCTCGCTCCCTCTCTCTCTCTCTCGCTGAGAAAATTATAAGACAAACTGTTTCAAAGATTATCTAAGAAATTGCTTATGCTCACTAAGAGAAATAATGACTAAAACAAATGTGAATTTTTGATTTACTCAAAACAATAGAGAAAAAAACTGTAAATTTCTGTAATCTGTTTGTTTGACAAGGTCACAAGAGTCTCAGGTAACTTGGAGGATTTTCTAGTTTTTCTGTTGCTGTTTTTTTTTTTTTTTTTTTTTTGCGGGACAGAGGTGTTATTTTATGAATGCAATTTTGTACATTTTTATTTCACTATGGAGATTATGGAACATTTTGCCAAGGTATTCCTGTGAATGTTATTTGTTGTAAAGCGTGAAAAGAGAGCCCACATACCTGATGTGAATACGATCTTACGTTTTTCTGAGCTTGAAGGGAGGGCGCATTCAGTGATATTTATTCCTGTGAAGGATTTCGCGATTTCATCCCATTCAATTTTATCCTTCTGAGTTATCTTAGTAGTATCTGAGTTATTTGAGTTCTGGCCAAGTATACAATACCGCATTTTTCTACATCACTTTCAACTGATTCATATGCTGGGCCAGGCCACATAGGTGGCAATAAATTATCTCAGGTCCATCCGTCGGTCTGTGGAGAACACCAGCGCCTTGACTATTCAAAGAAGTTTTTCCAAAATCAAGATCCGCCTATCCATCTAACGTCACTTAAAGCTCTAAGGTTTTGAATAAAATTATTTTAATTTTGGGAGTACTTTACAGGAATACCCTGTGACATTTTCAAAATGTTCTCAAGAAATGGCCGTAATAAATTTCTTCAACGAATATAATGAAATATACTTATAAAGGAGGTATTCATTATATTTGCAGTAACAAATCTAAATTTTCGAAAAATGCGAAAGGTTGAAAATTTCGGGCCCACACGAACAATTACATTATTGACGATAGAGTTTTTTCTTCAAATGATATTTATTGTACACAGTTATCTCTTTAATTAATGTCGTGTACATTTTTAAAAAAATCGTTTTTTTCGTGCCGTTTTGAGTTAAATATGGGCAATATTAAAAACAAATTTTTATCAAAAACGGCCCTAAATCTCTTGCTTAAACATTTTGTACCGGTAGCGAGAAATGCATTTAATTACGTGATATGATTTCTCAAAAATTACACGAATGTATTTTTTAACATCTCTAACATTGTTAATATTTACATTGATGCCAATTTGTACATATCGTTACATTCGTGAGTACAATTGTGTGACAGTATTTCTGATAAAGGTTCTCAAACTGTCAAAACGTTTCTGTAAAATGAGCTCCAAATTGCGCATATTCAGTTACGCTCAAACAATTTTCTCAAAAAGAGACACAAATTCTTTTTTTTTAAATTAATTTATTACTTCCTGTTCGACAATTTGTCTTTCAGGGCATTGGAATTTACAATAATGGACAGTCGTTTTGGACACTAACAGTAACCTCTGTAAGAGGATTTATGAAGGTAAATTTTTAATAATTAGACAATTATATAAGACCAAGGAACATAGAAAAGAAGAGAAAATAAATAAAATTACGGAGGATGAAATTTATCTTTAGGAAATTTGGAATTAATTCTACGAGGAAAGGGAGAAGTTTTACCAAGATTAAAAAATTGTGCATGATGTAATGAAGGAAGAGTATTAAAAAATTTGAGACTACAAGTTTTAAGTAAATCATGGATTGTAGGGAGATTTAGTTCATTGTGAATTTGAGTATTGGGAATAAACCAAGGTGCATGTAGAATTTTTCGAAAGAATTTGTTTTGAATGATTTGAAGTTTTTGTATATTTGATTTTGCTGCATTTGACCATATTGGACAAGCATAAGTTAAAGTAGGTCTAATAATTGAAGTGTATATTAATTTAGCAGTTTTAATACGGAGAGTTGAGTTATTATTTATGAGAGAATTAAGTTTTTGTATTTTAATGGTAGTTTTTTGTATAACAAATTCTTGAATGAAAATTTGCATGCAACACCAAGTTTAACTCGTCGATAATATTCATAAAGAAATACTTTTATTCTGTTAAATAAACGAAAATTTGAAGAAATGACTTTTAGGTGCCGATAGGTAGCAGTTGTGAAGAGAATGGGGCAAAACCTAAAAGCTAGGCTAGAGAAAATTAGAATCTAGAAGATTAGCACCACTAGTTAAATATTGTTATTCTCTCATCAGGCAGATACAATGAAGTCCTTACACCTCGTGAAGCATCAAATAACATCATTTGTGATTTTGAAAGCAAAGGTAATGTTTGTATATTTTTTGTCACTTTTTGACAACTTTATTGCTTTTTGGGCAAACACCAGACTCAACGAATGAAATGTTTATGTTTTTCTCTGATTAGCATGGACATACGCTACTTATTGGCCATATTAGTACTTGATCCGTGGAAAATGGTAATTTTCCCTCCACTCTGATAAGGAACCTGAAGTTCTCAACCTGCTAAAATACATTCCGTGGCTATACGAGTCCTTCTTCACAAAACTGAACAGTGAATCTGAAAGGCAAAGTGACAATGGCTCACTAATTTTCGTCGTCAATGAGTGAAGAAGTCGATAGACACTGTTGTGGAAGAAGGGGATGTTTGGTATTTTTATTTTCTATTTCAGACTGTATTAGTCAATTCTCAAAATATTCTCCATGCTATCTTACTTTTTATTTCCATGTTTCATACTTTTTTGTCATTATTATTCAGAGATTTTCTGTATTTTTTTTCTTGAGTCCGAGACCTGAGATGCTGTACCTGAAATGTGAGATCGTTCATGCCCTTGGTTATTTCATTTGGCGTTCAACATAAAATTAATATTTTAGCAACAATAATTTTGAATTTTTGTAGTATAGATCGAAGCTGAATAATGTAAATTTTCTAAGACCAGGAATGTAAGTAAACGCTAATACTAATTGTTTGTCCTGCAAATTACATCAAACTGGGTTTTGTGTCTTTCTTATCAGCTTCTCAAACATAGTGTGCCAGACTGAATTGGTACTTTTTCAATTCCTTTTCTCATAATGAAAATACGATTCGTATTTAATTTTGTTCCAATAAGTTGCATGCTATGAAAAAAAACTTCCTCTGTTTACACTCTAATTACGATTTTTAACATCCGCTACCCCCTATGTCAAGAATACTTCCCAGCGACCAAGGAACAAACTTAGCGTAGTTACAATCCATAATGTAACCCCAAAATATGGTCTAAAAAAGATACAAAAATGCTTTTGAGAGTTCAAAGTATTACTATAGTAACTTATCTATTATTAAAATACGAATCAAATGTATCGCGGGCAGATAACTGTCTACGTGTTCTCTTGAATCGTTTGGGAGAAGTATAATGTGTGATATAATTAATGAAGGTTTCTACAAATGCTCTTGAAACAAATATTGAAAATGAATATTGTAAGCGGTGATTAATTTTGCATTCAATTGTGTCATATAAACTGTTTCTATTTGAGAATGATAACCTTTGTCAGTTTTTCTTCGTGTAAACAATTTTTGTTTATAGGTACTACGTTGAAATTTGAACTTAATTGCAAATAGGCGTGCGTTTTGTATATTAAATTGCAATTTAGTATACAAAAAGTACGAAATTAGTGGACGAAGCCATGAATGAAGAAAATGTAAATCCTTGTACGCGTGTTATTTCACTTTACGTTCAATTACCTAGTGAACTGTTAATATCTGTATTTTCTTCAAAAGTGTATTCATGAACGTAAGATGGTAAGAAAGAAATAGTTTTTTTAACATGTAAAAATAAATGTATAAATGCACATGTTTGTTGTGTTTCTGTCTCTTCATGGTTTAATTGTGGTAGAACAGAGCAAGGCTTTGTCTATTTGGTTTTTCATTTAATTTTCTTAGAAATCCATTTCAAAGAGTACTAGCAATTCAATTCCTTTTGGTTATGAATGATTCATCTAGTTATGTATCAAATACTTTTCTTGTTGAAGTAATGTTTTTAATAGAAATGCCATTGGATGACATCTCTGTAGTTCAACAACTTATTGTATTACTGAGTCCTTATATCATTTACACATACTTTCCTCGTGTATTAGAAGTTTTGCTCTGCGCTGTGTATGATTATCAATTAAGTGGGTATCGTTTATCCAAAGGCTCGGGACCGTGGTTCTGTAATATATTCTGCACTATATCGTTTTTGCATGTTTTTTTAAAATATTTTACATAGTGACATTTTAATGTCGATGTCAAGAAAGGACAAAATAATGATTTTTTCAACTATTGATTTTGTGTGTAAAAATATTGTTAAGTTACGCAACGGTCCTTTTGCTTCACTTCTGAAACCAGATTAAAACTCTATTTTCAATTTCTAGCAGCACTTTTTCGTTGAATAAACGACACGGGAACGGGAAAGACAATACATTTTTGTGCTTCTATCATTGACATTTCACAAAGACAGAAACGCCCAACAAAAAGAAATCATTTCCGGAATGAGTTCACTATACAAAGAGCTGCGAACAGCTTCCATCAGCCCTAATGTACCATATGTTGAACAACACGCAAAAGAGAGGGTTTGAAGTGCTGGAAATCCACAGCGGCGCACAAGTGATGCTTTGTGCTCGGAGACGGCGGCGGCGGAAGGCGGCGGCACCACAATTCCCGCCGGATGCATCTGAAACCGCGGCGGGGGCGGGGGTGGGGGTGGGGGCGGGGCCCGGGGACAGGAAGGCGGCCGGCGGCCGACGGACGCTGTCAAGGCGAGGAAACCGGGCGACAAAACACAAAGAAGAAGAAGAAGAGATCACTCAGATACACGAGTTTATTTGCGCATCGTCTGTCTCAGAACAAAATAAATCTTATCGCGACAGTATACACAATGGCGGGAGTTTTGGGGGGCGGACTAGAGTGGATCGAGGGTGGGGGGGCGGGGCCTAGCAGACACAGAACCCACGGAGACACAGCGAGCACGTGTGGGCGCGGCGGGGGCGGGCGGGGCGATGGGGGGCGATGGGGGCGACGCGGGCGAGGCGCGCCTCGTCCTTGCGCCCCCCCTCCCCGCCCCGCCCCGCCCCGCCCCGCCCCGCGCATCGCCCGCGCGTCGCCGCCGCCATAGAACATTTCAATATATTCGCTTCTGTTCGACATTAGCTACGAGTAACAAAAGGTATCAACAAATATACAGTAGTTACAGGCCGCCGGCGCGGCGGGGCGGCGGCCGTGAGCTGACTGGAGCGCGCTCTGCCATTGGCCGGCGACCGCCGCTGGCTGGAAGGGGCGTGGCCGCAGCAGCGGACTCAGGGACAATGTGGCACTGCACCTCGCTCGTTTGCACGCGCCTTTTTATTAGACGTTGCCTCTCCAGCACATAGCCCACACGGTTATCCCCGGCAGGCCTCTGAGGCGACGATTTGCAATACATCTGAAGCAATTGTGTGGGACTTTTTCCATTATCACACTTCCATTCGCTTTCAAAATCAAGATCCCAGTTCCCACTCTCTGTTTGTACACGAGACAGCGTGCAGTGTTTCAATAATTCTTTTTTTGTCGATATATCCTTGTATTTTAAGTCAAATTTTGAATTGTGGGAATGTTACAGTGCAACACATCGGCCCTAGTCGTTGCTGAATTGGCTTTCGTCTCTCCGTGTTCGTGAGGGAAGTACTCAGTCATTCTCTTTTTTTTCCACCACAGAGAGATTCCGCTTCCAAACAGTGGCTTTTATTTATTTACAATCCATGCAGTATTTTTTGAGATAATAGTTACACATTTAAATACAAACACGTTATTATGTGAAAAAATCAATGGTTGTGGTAGCCCTCCACTGAGAACAACCGTCACGCTTCAAAGCGTAAACAGTCTTTTCTTTTCTCGAAGTTTCACCCTGCTGACCTGCCTTCGCTACAATGGAAACGAAGTCGATACATTTCTTCAATAGATATACAACGTGTAATCGTCGATGGGTTTCCTCTGTGAAACAAATCATCGGAGGGCCACACCGAAATGACACATAAATCAGTCTCTGAGAAGCATCGTGCATTCGTAGACAATAGGAACCTTCAAAATGCTACAAAATTTCATCACATCACACTTCCTAGAAAAATTGGAGTCAAAGGGTTACTAAGGTATACGTTGGGCTAAATTCTGAACACAGAAGCAATGAAGTATCAGAAATATACACGTGCGTACTTTCCACAACTCGATAGTTAATTCAGAAATTTGCTTTCTAGAGATGTATCAATCGAATAAAACAATCGCTGACTGACAGCAATTGATGGGGTAACGTTTTCACAAAATTACGAACACGATATGAATAATCTGGAAATAATTTCTAGAAAGTGACTTGTAGAAGGTTCCCAACGCGGGTGCACCGATGCTGATAAATAGCAATATATTGCGAAGTTGGAGTAAAGCGCCAGTTTCTGCTCTCGGTCCCTTAGTTATTGGCGCTTAGGCATTGCCGTGGATATGATTCAGGCCCACTTTCGGGAGGTATTTAGACATCACTACTTTCTGAAAAATAGATGTAACCATTCTCATTTAGTTACCCTTAGTAAACATACAGCCTTTTGCAAATGAGACAAATCCCTAGGTAAAACTCTTCCGTCCGTCAGTGACAATTTTGTATGCGATTTCCGTTTATGAAATCCAGTGATACAAGAATCATAATGCTTGTATCAAATATAGTATCTATTACCCAAGTTAATAAACCAACACGATCTGAAGAAAGAATTACAAGAAGATCTTTCCAAGGCGATTCTGACTTGTTCTCAGAAAGGACCCAAATTGAAGAGCAGTTTACTAGTCCTTCGATAGTTATTCTTTCAAGAAGATACATCGTCGTTCTCGTTACTGCAAGACGGACACGCAGACTCGCAAAAACTCCCGAAAAGCTTTACGGAGAGCAGCAATCCAACGCAGCCTCAATTTGGTCTGTGAGCGAAAGTGTCCCTGGATTGTAACGTCCACTTCCTTGCGGAACAGCGCAGTGTCTGGCCCCATCCACTCTCAAGCGAGGATCGCAAGCCCGTCTCGTGCCAGTTGTAAGCGCGTGGGCGGCGCGCTGCAGCCGTTCCAGCGCACGGCTCGCGAGTGGGCGGGGCCGGGTCGGCCGCGCGCTCACGGGTGCATGGAGGAGGCGGCGGCGGCGGCCGCTGCGGCGCCGAGCCGCTGGCCGTAGAGCGCGTACGGGGAGAAGTAGGGCGGGAGGCCCGGATGCGCGTGCAGCGGGAAGCCCAGCGAGGGCGGCAGCAGCGCGGGCGGCTTGCTGTACGGGTGGTAGCGCGCCGTGGCCAGCGGGCTGAGCGGCGGCGTGGGGTAGGTGCGGTGCAGCAGCGGGTGCGGCGGCGGGGGCGGGGCGGACGCGCCCGCCGCCGCCGCCGCGGCCGCCGCGCCCAGCAGCGAGTCGCTGGTGTGCGTGCGCAGGTGCTGCAGCAGCTCCTCGGACGAGGCGAAGCGCTTGCCGCAGTAGGCGGCGTCGCCGGCGATCCAGTTGCACACGTAGGGCAGGTGCGACGCGGCGGCCAGCGCCGCCAGCTGCGCGTGGGCGTACGCGGCGGCGGCGGCCGAGCTGTGCCCGGCGCCGGCCGGCAGGAAGCCCGACGAGCCGCCGGCGGCCGCCGCGGCCGCCGCCGCCTTGCCCGCGTGCTCGCACTGCGCGCACCCGCCGGGGCACGCCCCCGCCGCGCCCGCCGACCCGCCCTTGCCGGCCGCCGCGGCCGCCGCCGCCGCTGCCGCCGCCGCCGCCGCCCCCGAGCTCGCCAGCAGGTGCGAGTTGAGCTGGCAGCCCGAGCAGTAGGGGTCGCGGCACACCGGCACCAGCGTGTCGGTGCCCGCTGCCGACTTCATCCGCGCGTAGCTCATGTAGGGCGAGAGCCCGCCGCCGGGCTTGAGGTGCTGCGGCGCGAGCAGCCCCAGGTCGGCGGGGAAGTGCGCCGGGTAGCCGAGGTAGGCGCCGGGCTTGTACGTGCCCAGCGGCACGTCCTTGAGCGCGGCGTCGGCCAGGAGGGACGCGCCGAAGCCGGGCATGCTCGACGCCACGCTCTTGGGCGGCGGGCTGGGGCGTTCCTTGGCGGCGGGGGGCGGCGTCCGCCGCGGGCAGCGGCGTGCCGCCCACGGACGACGGCGACTTGCGGCCCGCGCCGGCGGCGGCGGCGGGCGAGGCCCGCGGGGACGCCCCCGACGCCGCCGACGCGCACCGCCCGCCGGGCGTCGCGGCGCCTTTGGCCGGCGTCCGCGAGCGCGACCCGGCCGATCCGCCGCCGCGCTCCTCGGGCGTCGACGCCTTGTCCCGCACCGGCGTCGCCTCGTACGGCTTGAAGGCGGCGGCGCTCGACGCCGGCGCCGGCGCGGACGACGCCTTGTCGCTGCCCGACGACGACGACGACGCCGGCGACGCCTTCTCGCGCGGCGTGTCCGCCTTGCTGCCCGAGGACGACGACGAGGACTTGGAGGGCTTGTCCAGCGGCGGGATGAGCGGCTTCGACGGCGGCGAGTCCGCGCCGATCTGGCTGCACGTCTGCGCCAGCAGCGCCAACGGACTCTTCTTCGCGTCCAGCTGCAACACGAGGACACGCGTTAGGACACACACTACAACGCAAAGGAGTCAGAGAAAACCATCTGCAAGATAGCTATCGTCTGAGCGAGTTCTGTAAAGGCTACTTAAAATTGAGCTTGATCACAATTTTATAATTTATCAAATGAAGGATTCTTAAACCAATTAATTACATGAACGTTACGTAAATCTTTAAAAATGATAGGTTAACAAACTATATTCTTCGACGCACTAAATATTGAAATGATGCGTGCTACGAGGCGTAACCAGAAACAAAGTTTTCCCAAGGCGTCAATCAAAAGAAGGCACAATTTCATGGAAAAACTCTATTATAGAATATTCCCTTTATCTATTGCACATATTGCACTATTTTTCCACATAATCACCACCAAAAATAACACATTTGTCATTGGCGTTGGTTCACATTCATAGGCAGTTGACAAGTTCTGTTCTTCAATGTGAAATTGTCTTTGTTGGCAATCTTTTTCCTCTCAAAATGTACCAGTATTCAATATATTATCTTGAGATTTAATATTGGTAAAATCCAGTTGAATGTTTGTAATATCTGGACTTATAATAACATTTTTATTTGAAATATAATGTATGCCAAATATTTAAATAAAATAGTGTCTTTACCTCGTTTTGATTTAAAATGTGTGCTCTTACAATAATAAATCTACTACTGTACTTTTACTATTCACATTGCAGCTTGAGAAAGTTTCAAAATAATTACTACAGCAGATAACAACATTTATCAGAAAAAATGTAGTAGTATTACCCAAACAAGTTTTAATTGTATACAAAATCGCAAACGTATAAACATAATATTTAAATTTTAAAATTTAAACGTTGGTACCGAGTGTAAATTCATACTACTTCTCCGAAAGCATTTACCGATTGAAATTTTAAGCCTTCATAACAATTGTTTTAAATATCGATTGAGTTCCTTAATCACTAATCAAGTTCCATGATAAAAGGCTAAAATATGAAATAGGAAGGAACGCTGTTTAAACTGCATTCATCCAGGAGACCATATTTTCGCAAGAGATGAACCCGATGCTTTGATATTTCTTACCCCTTTCCTTGTACATATTTCGCCCGCGAAAAGACGGTCAGAGCAAAAGCTGTAGACCCTCCCTGTTTTCCTGCATCCTTCTACAGCGAACGTAGAAAGTTCTGAACCCTTGAGATGACCTTAGTGCTGAGGCCTTCCGGCACAGTATTGTAAATTGTTTTTCATTATTTTATAGTTTGTTTTGGCAGTTAAATATTTGTTATAAATTAGTAAACACGACCACTGTCAAATAAACTTCTTCGCGCGAACGTAAATGTTAAGAGATTAATAGGGATTTATAATCACAACGTCGCATACAGCAATCGACAGTATCGACTTTTTGAGTCGGCAGTACAGTACTCTACTCCTCGCCTAAAGTCCCTACTGAACGACATTTAAAAATATCGATGGATTTTGGGTGCAGTGTGAAAGACTTTTTCACAGCCGGGAGCACCATGACAATACCACTTCTATACATGCTCTAACTCGATCTCAAACGCAAAGTGAAAATAAAGCCCGCTAATTCGCCAGAATTAGCGGGCGACTTGTATTGTGTGCTAATCAATCACTTGATCATGCTGTAACGAATTTGTTCCAACTGTGGCTGCAAACTGTGCTGCTAACTCAATATCGCCTTATCATGTCTTGGCATTAAGCTGAAATATAATTACCTGTACTTAGAAAATTAGTTGTGTTTATTTAATAATATAATCTTAATGTAATAGTATAATTATTATCAGACAAATTTTTGGGCAGTTCTAGTCGTACAAATGCGAATCAAGATGTATGTGGCATTATGAGACTCTAGCGCACATTCTGCTTCCACAGTTCGAAATATCTGCCATTTCGACGTAGACGTTGTGCGACGTAAACGTGGTGCGTAAACGTTATTTCGACGTAAACTTAAAAATAAAACTTTTCTCGACTTCACTCGGGATTGGTGTCGAGATTGCTGCCAAATGCTGTACGTTACTCTGAGCAAAAAGTCCCTATTAGAGAGTTTTTGCATGGCGAAATGTTATAGCAATCGACAGCACTATAGATCTTTGCACATACACATTTCGAGTTTCGCATCACTTTTGTGCACATGCGCATGCGCACAAGACCGAGATTGCAGTTGATAGCTGCTCGCTGTACCGTGCAAAACCTCAGGCGGAAAGAAATGGGTGGACTTCTCCGCTGCACCGATTTTTTTTCGTTCTGTGCAGCACCAGTTTGCGTCACGAACCACGTGTCCACAACACGGGCTCTTCGTTTGAAAAGCCAACTAGACGCTGGCCGAGTTGCATGGAGAGCCAGAAGTGTTGAGGAAGGTTTTGAAAGTGGCATAAAAAAATGGTGACCAATCAAAAATAGCACGATGGTGTAATTGAAATACAAGACCCAATATTTTTAAGTGCTCCCTATATCTGCTTCAATGGCTCGTAACGAAGTGATAAATTTGGCATTTAAAATTACCGCTAATATTGCGACGCAAACTACAGTGCCTGAGGCTCATTGGCTGAAGTCAGGTAAGATGCGCAAGAGCTCACCCGTATACTTCCACCATGCAAAAACTCCCTATTATTAACATTGATGTTTCAATTTCAAACATCGACGTTTTGAAATCTGTATGTTTTGTTGTCGATGTCGCTATACGAAAGGCGATCGCCGCTTCAGCGCCGTTGGGTGCGTTGCTTCGGGACATGACCAAATACTGTATAGAAAAATAGATCACTTTGAACCTTTCTCATACCATTAATAGGAGACAATTCTTACTAGCGATTCTAGTGGTATGACCTGGAAAATCGGTGACAAATTCAAATTTAAATAGACAAACAAAACCTTTTGAATTTCTGTGGTTCTAATAAACCTTCTATTTACATTATTAATACTATTATTATTATTTATTTCTTTTATAATTTTTGTTTTATATTTGCTCGAGTATATTAAATTTTATATTTTTGGAATATAAATGTTAAAAAAATATACAATATCACGAGCAAGACAAAACAGTGATTTGATAATTTAATATCTGTATTTAATTGGAAAATGACAACTAGTTACATAACAAAGCACTTACAACACGAAGTCTGTAAGAACTTATATAAACTTCGTGACTTACAACTTCTCATCACGAGGAAATCATAAAACCCCGTTTCTTCTAAAATTCACAATCGCGATCAAATACAGCCAACACCTTTCCAGCCCAATAAAAAATTATTAACCATCAAACGAAAATGATTTAATCACTCTGTGGAACACTCTAAGTAAACGTAATCATCAGTAATCTAAAAAAATCTTTCAAACGTATGCACGTCATACTTCATATCACGGTGAAGATGTCAGGTTGGGCCACTAGGGGCCCTAACGTCAAAAGTCTCCCGTTATATCGCAGAGTGTCGTGTATTGTCTCTACAGCAGGGTTGTCCAACTGCCGGTTCGCGGGCCACATGAGGCTCGCGGTGCTATTTATTGTGGCTCGATAAAAATAATTGAAATAACTGAAAGTCCCACGCATCCATGTCGGCCGAGAACATTGCGCTCCGGCGGACGCGCGCTGTCGTGGTCAACACCCCTTCATGTAAAAATAGCTAAAGTTTAGATTTAAGATTTTTTTTCTAGTACATTTTGAAACTCAAAATCACCTCAATGTGTTTCCTTGTTATACGCATGGTACGAACTGATGTCACGCATGGTTTCATTCTTTACAACCCCTTCCATTTCAGAGCAGTTAGAAACACTGCCGAGATTAACAACATGGGGAAGTCAGGTGTGGATCACCTAGGTACTGTAAATGTGACCCACAACCATATTACCGGGAGAGATGGCTCAGTGCATCAACCTGATGTCACTGCAGCCCCTCTGACCGGGAGGTCCTAGGTTCCACTCCCGACGGCGGCGATCTTTCCTTCCTCTTCCTTGTCCTATCCTCTCCACTTACACTAACATGCACTACACTACCACACATGTCGGGAGACCGGTCGGCAGCTTACAGCTTGTCCCGGCTGGGCCGGTGCCCCGCTGGTGGGAGATACCTGGTTGAGGGGAAAACCCCGCTAGTCGACGGTAGGTCGACGCCAGATCTCCCCATCCAGCGGGGAAAAGATCATCGCCACCTCCCGAGAAAAACACGCACTACACTTACGGGACTAATGACCAAAGTCGTTGACGCGCCCGGAAACATCAATCAATCACAACCATATTAAAAGTTTTGGTAGTGGTCCTTGAAGCTCTGCAAGTTGCACACCCCTGCTCTATAGCATTCGGCATGACGGATCGGCGGCGGCGGCGGCGGCGTCGGGGCGACGTCGTCGGGGTCGGCCTCCGCCGGGGTCAGGCGCTCGGGGTGACCTCGCCCCCGCGTAATTTTTTCCCGCATCTGCAGGACAAAGGGCAAGCCGCGCGCCCTTCCGCCCTTCCTCAGCTCCGCGGCGGCTCTTCTCTTTCTTTGAAGAGCGCTTCGCTGCCCTTCGGACGCAACGCCCGACTCCTCGCAAAAATCCGGAGAGGGTCCGGTGGAAAAAAAAACAAAAAAAAAACAAAAAAAAAAAACGGGAAGGCAAAAAAATCCCCGACGTCGGCGGTGGCGGCCGCCGTGGTGGCGGTGGCGGCTGCGGCTTTGCCGTGGACATTTTTCATTAATTTACTTCTCTTCTGGTTGTGTCATCCGTTGACAGCGCTACCACTACTTTTCCTCGTCGGCGAGGAAAAATGCTCGGCGTCTGCGTCATTTCCTTGCGAGCAGGGAGCGCCGGGCGAAGGGCCGTTGTGCTGCACCTGCGGCTCGCACGCGGCGCCGGCGGCGATGGCGGCGGCGGCCGAGTCTGCACGCGGCGGCTAGTTAACTTTTCGGGCGAAATTGGCTTTTTCAGTCGTCAACCTCAGGAGTCGTCGTCGTCGTCGTCTGCGCGCAGACGGGACGCACGCAGCCGCCCCTAGCGCTCCTGGCGGGAGGTCGCGGAAGATGTCGGTCCGCCACACCCCCTTCCCTTCCCCGCCCACGTGGTTCCGCCCACCCCGGAGGCGCTGTCGGTCGGTGGCTCCTGCCTCCGCGGCCGCGCGCCCGCAGACCGCGGAGGAAAAAAAAAATCCCCGGCCACCCCTTTCCGCGGAGGGGAAGTCGTGAGATTGAACAATGTTATTCTCTGCACCAAGGCCCGTCTGAGAGCTGCTCCGGGAGTAAAAAACGCTTTTCCGCCACTGCAACAACTGGAAGGGGGCAAGAGCGGCGGCATTGTAGTTAATCTTACGTGGCGAGTCAAAGCTCGTGCTTCCTCTACAGATTATGTCAGTCTAAGTTAGATTCTTCAAGTGAGAAC
This sequence comes from Acheta domesticus, assembly GCA_031308135.1. Taxonomy (NCBI): domain Eukaryota; kingdom Metazoa; phylum Arthropoda; class Insecta; order Orthoptera; family Gryllidae; genus Acheta; species Acheta domesticus. The sequence goes on along the minus strand of JAHLJT010009436.1, from coordinate 26,830,580 downwards.
TGCGACTTATGTATCGTCCTTCGCCAATGAATGACCATCTCCCCATGGCAACTCCAGGAAAAAGAAGACGACGTACTGCTGGAATGGAGGAATGAATAAGATTGCTTACGGGTAGATTATCAGAACACACTTGAATGCCAGTTTTGTTGTTTTTATAACTTAGAATACGAAGAAAGATCAAGGAATTAGGGTATGAAAAAACAGAGTGCCAGGGTATCAGGATCATCTCGGGAGAGGGATAATCTGATTGATGAAGGTAGTGCAAATCGCTTTCGTGTGGTTCGAAAACAAACAGTGTTACCATCAGTTATTATTTCATATTTTAACTTTTGCAAAATTGTGATTATAGGAATTTTTCATCCAAGAACAAACATCGAAATCGTAAAAACATCGAACACAAAGCATGAATGTTCAAAACACATGGACTTCAATATATCGTTGTTTTAAAACATTGATATTTTTTAGAGAAACGTTGATGTTTTGAAAACATTGACATCGATGTTGCATCCCTTCCACAATCAAGAGCGACCAACCCGCGCTGCACGAGCGAAAACTGTGTCCCGCCCTACATAGAGATTGCTCTCAGAAACAAGAAAAACGTTCACGCAATAGATTACTATATAGAAGTCGGTGAAACGAATCTTCACAAAGTCTTTAACCGAAGTGAGATTTTACTTTTGCACAGGACCATTGAAATTTTCAAATTTCTACATTTTTTAACTTTTGGATGTTTTTTAGGGTTCAAATACCAGTTTTCAACGCTAATTTACTGGATATTTTTCTCCTTCATTACTTCAGGGCCCTACTAGGGGTTTTAAATAAAAAAAAACAAAATCTACATTTGTTCTGTATATTACATTTCCTATTTCAGTAAACTTGAAAAATAAAGTTTTTGAAGGGAAATTCTTCTGTTAATGAACAGTGTCCAGTACACGCTGCAAGAAATTTTTAATCTCAAATATAATTCAAATAAATATAATCAAAATAGTAAATTAAATTTATGTTTGAAATTAGACAACTGATAACAAAAATTGAAGTTTTAATAGCATTTTAATGTTTTTTCTCGTCAATTAATTTTGTTACATGTTTCAGCAAAATTCACTTTTTCCGGAGACAAAACTTATATAACATTTCCAGGTGCAGTCTTGTTACATTTCAAGTGATTTTTGCTCCAAATCGAAACAAACACAAAGTCACGAGGTTCATCTCCCAAAGTTGTGAAACGTAAAATTATCTGATTTTAGATGTACATTACATATTCTTGTCGGGAACGTGCTAGGCTTCTTAATGCAAAAGTTGTCAGACGTGTGCACGTATATTGCGCCAAACAGGAAGTGAAAGCTAGTGGAATTTCAGGTCGCGGAGTGGCTTGTCAATATGATGTAGAGAAGTAACAGCCGCGCGTAACGAGTATATTAATTGCCACCGGAGATGTCAATCTCGGTTGTTATTTTTCAAGCGTGGAATGATTAACGGCGTCGAAATAGACTTGACTATTTTATCATAAGAATTCAGGATATTATCAATTACATTAAAATAAACAATTCTGATACAGCTATTGGTACGGTCGTTCAAAGGTGATTTCTTCAGCAGGTTGGGACGTCCAATATTACGGGTTCTTGATTGCGCATTAAAAAAAATTGTAGCAAATAATCTATGCATGCAACTCAAATTTTGACTTGTACTCTACCGGAGAAAATATTCTAAGATCCCAGTGAAAAGTACTGTTTTCGGCAGTAAACTCGTGTGGGTTATCCATACGTAAAAGTAGATCATTCTTGATCCTATGCGTGACAAATGTCTTTCTCTAATACATTGTGTATTCGTAATCCATGTTTTGTGGGTATTTGTCCCAGAGGAAGTTTCCGGCCAAACGCCTATCAATACTAGCGCCTAAACCGTTCAGAAAAATCAGAAACCGTTCAAAAAAGCCTGCTTCTTCAAAGATGACTGTGAAAACGGTATCGCAACAGGGTAGCAACTAAAATTAATGGTGCTACACAATGTCACAGACTTTCTCGTACACGATAGCTCTATCCTATTCTTTTCTTTTGCGTCTAGGCTAAATCACCACTTTTGCCCCACCATTCAACTGCTTCAGTCTTTTGACGCCTAAAAGACCTTTTTTTTCACATTGCCTCGCTGGAGCAAACACTTGGGGAAAATCCCACGCAAACTGACATGTAGGTCGGCGCCGGATATCACTACTCTGTAGGGGAAATCACCTCCCATAAAACATTCACTACACTAACGGGACTAATTACCGTAGCAATTGACGTACCAAGAAACAATCAATCAGTCCCGATTAAATGACCAGCGTTACCATACCTCCAACATCAACTAGTGGTGCTACAACTGCACGTACTTTATTGCGCGGTTTGTAACGGCTACGCAATACAATGCTTATACATATATCTCCCAAAGTGTTTTAAACAATAATTTATCCCCAAGCCAATAGTCGGAAAACCAGTGGCTTCACAATATTTCGTTACCTGGGTCCGACAATATGAGTTTTTCTGGCAAATAATCACCGATTTGCGCCGCTTCACTACAATACTCTCTCTTTACTATATACAAGTAGTGAGGTGAGAAGTAAGAAACAGCGATCTAAAGCTCCTTGAAAAACAGAAAAAAATTAAAATTAAAGAATTTTTATTGCTATAGTTTGAGAACTTTTGTTTTTAAGCCTTGAATTGTGTATACAATGACTTGAAATATACTTGCAATTGAGAATGAAGTATTTTACACAAATTAAAATAGAACTGGTGGTGCTACAGAATGGCATAGACTTTCCTGTATTAGTTTTCTATTTCCTTTGGTCTCGGCTAACTATTCGGACTTCACACATACTCTTGCCATTTATCGCTGCCCAAACTATTTTTTTTTTACCATTTCTTAATGTTTCGGTTTCTTAATAGTAGAACGGAAATATTATTTTAAGAATAATAACGAACCTCCTCCTAGATGGCAATTTTCTTTGAAAACTTTTCAGCCGTTTTTAAGAAAATGGCAGTTAAATGCTACTCTAAATGCGAAATTTGAAGCTCTTTTTCACAGACAATTTTTAAGATTTAGAAAAACATTTGAAGTCATTTGAACCCTATCAACTCACAAATACAATAGTGTTTACAAATTGCTATAAATGTGCATATTAACGGCGCGAGAGATCTTTCAAAACAATTACATTCTGTAATTTTTGAAAAAAAAAAACTAAAAAATATCCTCAAATCAACTTTACGTCATATTAAAGAGTGCAATTTGCACTATCCGTTCGAAAAGTTTGAAGAAAAAATTTGGAGCCATTTATAAAAAAAATGTTGGATCATTTTAGCGTTTGAGCGTTTTTGAAAATGCGGAATTTTGAGCTAGTTGTCACTGAAAACGGTTGACATTTCGAGGAACTGTATGACATTATTTAAAGCACATATGCTCATTAATGCAATAATATGAATAAATTGCCGCTAATGTAAATGTTAATCACGTAAGAGACAAGTTAAAAGAATTTCATTTTTGTAATTTTAGAAAACACAAAAGAATAGAGCAATATGGCGTTTATGTTATCTCTTAGAATGCATTAGGACTATCCTTATCAAAAGTGTAAAGAAAAAAATTGGAGCCGTTTTCAGAAGATCTTTTTGTAATTTTTTTAAAAATTGCACATATTGCATGCAATATTGCAGCAAAACTACTAAAATTTTCAAAAAAATGTACATGACCTTAATAAAAGAACTTACTATGGAGAACAAATTGTATCTTATGAAATCTATCAAATCTCTATGGTATGGAAGTAAACAAAAAACTGTAAATGTGTACAATTGGTTGAAAAGAAAAAAAAATGCTTCAGAAATAAATGAGGTTGTATAGTTAACCCTCATTGTGCCTAACGGCAGGAGACGATAAATCTCAACAACCTAGGCTCTCAATTATCATTGGACTCTGTAGTACATCTCCCATTTTAACTCAGTTTTAAGTCTCGAAACTTTTCAGAAGTGAACATTAGGACTGCGAACAATGATGATCACTTTTGAAAAGAAGGGTTGGAAGGTAGTTACTTTCACAAATACAAACCTTGAACTCGTTTGAAATATCTGACCAAACCTACCAACAGAATACTCCAGGGTTACATTAACAATTTTCAAGAAATTATTTAATTTATTCCCCTGTAGGTAGTAAATTTTCTGAAGAACTTTCACATTTTAATATCTCGGCCAATGTCTTCTTGGTGCAAATCACCGTGAATACACTGAAAGGACGAGCGAAAGGTAGAACAAGTGGAGAAAGGCCTGAAGCGATATGTAGTGTGATTTTATTTTGTTTCTTCAGAAAATATACTTCGCATTTTAAATCTGGGGCCAGACTTCTGGTCCTCCAATAATACGTCCTCCATTGGCCGAATCGTAGCTCAGCACATTTTTTAATTGCCCACGTCCAAGATTTAATTTCGATTAATTAATTGTTATCCAAAAATTACACGGCTTAACGCGTAAAAAATCTGTGCCAACGAAACTAAGCGCAAACAAATGGAATGCACATGCTTCGTTACTTGGCTCAAGGATAGCACCACAGAGCTCCGGCTAAAACGTCACATCCAACTCCATGGAACTTAGGTCCCTTAGGGGACGCCACTTATTCTATAAACTTATTGGGATTCTTTCAAGGTGATCATTGAATAGTAAGAATCGGAAGCGAACTGTTGAAAGCTATTTGTGTACAGGAATTGTATTTCTCTGAGTGACAAACAGTTTTCTCAAATGCTTATCGCTTATAAATTTGTGCGATTTATAAATTCAACGTCGTCCACTCAAGGTGATATATTCTCTGTGACTTTTCATGATAACAGCGCGAAAGAGACGTAGACAACATGGAGCAACAGCTGCTCTACACGAAATTACAAGTGTAAGTCAATAAGTATTTACACTTCGTTCTAATCGTCTGTCAGTTTAATGTATAGCTTTACGCCCTTCCCAGCCTTAAAATGACATGTTTCACTTTGCTTAGAGTAAGTTTTAGCGTGATCACTCTCAAGTTCTTGAGACGTAAACCTGGCTGCACTACTTTCCGTTTGCACCAAAACAGAACAGCCTTCATAATCCGTCTTCTGCAATCTGAATACGGACGAGAAGCTAAAAATCACTTAGATGAGTTTCAGCACTATGTGTGTGTGTAATGTATTTTTCTTGGTAACGAGATTACCAGGGGATTGTACCATTCAAAAGCAGTCAAACAAGCATGCACGATGACACGATGAGAAAAGAGTAACATGTCCAGCCTCATTCTCTACAGATTCCAATACTGATTCCAATATTTTTAAAGACAAGGGTAATTAAAAACTTACCGTTCCTGGCACTAATTTATTTTAGAGTAGTAGGAGCAGCTGAGAAAAACCATAATACATGGATACCTCAAAGGAAAAGCTTTTTGAAGCAGATAATGAAGAGGATTTATGTGAAAATATATGTAAAATCTACGAAGAGTGATGGGATTCTCAGAACCTTGTATCTATGCTCATTTGATGCACGGTTTGTAAGTTTTTATGGCGTTCGTGAGGTATGTCCCAAAGTTTCTGCGTTGTGTTCCATTCTTCCTACTCTATAGGAGGAATGGAATGACTCGAAATGGATTATAAACTACGATATATAAATATTGCTGGTGGGGTCATTTGATAAATACTGTGTGTGAAATAAGCATATGTAAATAAGTAAATATATTATATTATAAAGATAAACAATTATTATTTTATATTTAATTCCCATTAATCAAAAAATATCCCTTCTCCACCCACTGTCCCTTGCATTTAAGAAGAATACAACGTAATTAATGATTACTGCCTGTGATATAAGATGAAACGGAGCGGGCTTCAATAAGTTCAAGGACCATCACAAAAAGCTCTTTTCTTTATCCTCTCCATTATTATTTTAACAATAACAGCAACTTACGTGACATATCCTTGCGTGGCTAATACATTTTTGAACGTTAGTGATTATTTAATAAATACAAAGAACCTCTGTAATGGAGCTAGTTAGAACGTCGATTTTAACTTCTTGGAAAGTTTTTTGATTGTCATCAGTTCTCATTTGCTTCTCATTTTCCTTGTTCTTGATTTGAGCAATAAAACACGAGTACGGAATATTTGAAGAGTTCACGCATGCTTTATTGCAGTCTTATGCGTTTTTAGAGACCTACTCACGGATGATTTCATTTCGGAGTGGAGGCTCGGGAGCTGCCATGCCGTTAGCAGTTGGTGATGTTTGGTTCTTGTATTGCGATCTTCTTCACGGCGAATGCGAATTCCCGCAATGTCGGTCGCAAAAACCTTCGCCTTTGCTAGCTTTTATTTATTTTTTTTATTTTATTTATTTTATTACGTCAAAAACAGTTAAAACCTGTGTGTGACGTGCTACAGAGAGAAGTAAATTCAGTGCACGTTTTCATAATTCTGTGATCCCTATACCCTAACCCATATACAGAAAGAAATGAGCGTTTTTTGCTAGGATTGTAAACAAAATGTTCGTTTCGATGTAATAAAATCTATTTTCAAGAGTAAATTAGCTATAGATTTGAGCTCTTATCCCTCATCACGTCCTTCGGGAAGGAATAATACTTCCAGCCGCGACAACATAGAGAACGATAATTTGAATAACTATATTTCCCAAGGAATTCTAGACATGCACGTGCACAAATAATGAAGTTACATTTACAAGTTGTGCACAACTGCAGAGCCTGTCGGCACTTTGCTTGTAGTCCGCGGGTGTGAAACAAAAAATTATTAATGTACTATTTAACAGAATTCCGAAATAACAGCTGATAATTTGTCTCCCACATTTCTTCAGAGAATGCTCGGCAGTGCCTGATACTGAGTTCTCAAAGAAACGTTGACTAAAGGTCTTTTGGTTAGCTCGGTAAATTATAGGAAATTTCATTGGAACCTGGGGCAACTGCAATGTAATCTAGATAGAGATGTTCTATGTGCAATTCGCTTCGGCAGCAGTTCATGCCTGACCAGAAGGTGGTTCTGAAAGAGAATGCTTGCGTGATGAACATGTATAGCAACGTTTGCCGAGTTGAAATAAATTGGTAGTTATTTGTGACAGAGAAGTCGCAGTGTTTGGACACTGCATTTAGCAAAAAGCGGAAGGTTTCTGAAGCGCGGCGCTCCTTTCAAGAGCAATGAACATAACTTTATTTTTCTTTCGAAAATGGTTATAAAGGTTTTATTAAGCGCACAACTCGCCCCAAAAATTTAAAAAGAGAAACCAATAGGTAGTAGATTTGTAAAACATTTCAGGTGTTATTCTATTATCATAAAAAATGATACATCGTCGCCGCGGTCCTCCATGAGATGTTTATAATTTTGTGGCCTTCAGGCTTCACAAGGTTGTCTGTCCCTCGCCTATGCTATTCCTATCTTCCAAGAAATACTTCCGTGAATATATCAAGTTATACAACTCTACTTTCAGCTTACAGGACACTTCATAACAAAAGCCCCATACCTCAAAATTTGCATTCTTTATGTTGTCGGAGCACAAGAGAAGTAACATGTCTCAATAACTGTCTATTTCCAGAACAGTTTGATACCAAGGCATGCCGTTCATTTTGAGGACAAAGGCAGTTTTACTAGATATCGGCGCCCTCGTGAATTACCTTTCGAAATATTTACTGAAGAGTATTATATTATTTTTTAAATATATTGCAAATATTAAATATACTATTTTCTAAAAAATGACAATTTTTATGTTAAACTTTTAATTTTATAATAAATATCGACACTGCCGACTAACTTTCTCGGATTTTCTAAATTCGACTATTTATACAGGTAAACTGTCGTATCTCTGAACAGGGTAGTGAGGAACTATTTCGCTGACCAGACAACATTTCTCAGAAATAGATATTTTTTTAACATCTTTCATTTTGGGTAAAGTTACAATGATAAAATCAGACGCAAAATAAGGATGAAGTTTCGAAGCATATTTCGAACACAGCCCGTAAGAACGCAACCTCAATGGCTGCATCTGCAACAATGGCTTTGATTTGCAGCCTTGACGGCTTAGGGTCTGGGAATCACATCACAGAGGCAGTGCGTGGTACAATTTCTATAGGACGTTCCTATTACGAAGTATAAATCTGACAAACCGAAATAGAATCCCTAATCACCTTAATTGAAAGTCAACAAATAAAATACCAGGACTAGAACTGCAGTTTTCAAAGAAACAACCATTCAAAGTTCATAACCACTTTACCAATTGTACGGTTCCTCATTTTCTTAATTACAAAACGTCATCAAAGCAATAACTTTAGATTTGTCAGACCAATGTTTTGCAACATAGAAGTGAAATACACGTTATGCGTGCAATTTTACAAGAAGTTAGCAGGTACATGTAGTATCTAAACTCGCACACACAAAATATTATAACAAAAAGAAGCGTCAAATTCAAAGGAAAAATCTCTTCATAAGAAAAGTGTTGTAGCACAAGGTGCTGAGAACTTCGAGTTAGTTTGTATTAGAATATTTAAATAATACAATAAAACAGCTTTTACTATTGCCTGCAGTATTACCATTGCTGCAGTAGCTCCGACGAACATTCATTGCAACCATTGCTGCAGTGGCTATATTGGCTCCGACGAACATTTACTCATTTTAGGTAGGTGCAGTTAACCCATCCGAAATTCTTAGGAATTTTGAGAAAAGTATTTGTTTTGTGGCGTAATGATCTGCGATTACGTCATGAATCTGTGCAATCCGCTAGATTTTTTTTAATTTGTGCCTGATAATATTTATAAAAGTTTTCGAGATTGGAGACATACGAGATACGCATATTAAGTTTTTAGATTCATATCTGAACAAATTACTCCTTCAATAGATTATCTGGTACATACTTCTTTGCCATTTAGCAGGAAACTAACTAAATTTCGATAATACTGATCCCAAACTTGGTTTGGCATTGAATTAAAACATTTATCGATACTTGTAAAGCAATATTTTTTTTTTTTTGAAAAAATGCACTTTTAGGAAAGTATTATTGACTGGACCTTCTTAAAATTCCAGTTGGCCAATGGCGCAAGTTCTTTTGCACATTATCCCAAGTATAGATCTCTCATTTCGACTTAATCGAACTGCGCATAATACTGCGATCCTTCTTCGTTTCTTCGGTGAATTCGCCCTAAGATCAAACCAGAATACCATCTTGGATGCCTACCATAAGAGTGCTTGCCTCATAGTGCCACTACTAGTAGATTGTTACGTTTGTCCCTCTCAAACGCAAAATGCAGTTGTTGTTTTTCGGAAAAATCGATATTTGTTTGGTGTATTAATTCTATCATTTAGCAATTTGTATGAATCGTATACAGCATTCGTTTCTTCTTAATAGTGTCATATTTAGGGATAATACATGTGATTACTTGAGTGAATTCTCATACTTAGCTTTCTTGGATACTTAACAATCATGAGCTACAGACTGATAACGTGTATGATTTATTTGGATATTCGTTGGCAATTGTCTCACAAGGACACTTCGATTAAGAACAGAGAGCGTAAGTGTTAGTGACAGATAGCTATGAAATCGGGATCTCCTAGCTTCCGTGACAAATACGGGCTTATATGACGTGACAAACCGATGATAGAATGATTTAAAAGGCTGAGAAGTGATTTGGCATATTGGCTTGTAGTGATTTGGTGTATTGGGTACATCTGCAACATTTTGCGAAAATGGTGATGCTGAAGCCCAGCGCCGACAGTGACAGTACATATTATATCATGCCTAACCCACAACACTAGCACTTTCCGCCAGTCACGTACTTTAATGTTCACTGAATTCTGTTCTCACTGAGATGACGATGATTTGAACAAAACATTAGTTTGTTTTTTTACTGATTCTTAATACGTGTAAAAACTTAATATAAAGAACCTATTGAAATATTCAAGGTACTTCCCAAAAAATCTATTAGTTTGTGCAGCTCTGATCCTTAATTTGAATACTTCAAATACTTATGGTCACAGGCCTATCAAATAAAATGTAATTAAACATTATCAGCAATGATTTCATATTTTTCAACAACACTAACTTGGAACTTGGTTAACGTTAAAGTAATAACACATTATTTTTAAAACGTATGAAGGCAATATGATCATTAACAATCCCTACATTTGATGTGAGTACGATCTATTCCGCTCGGAAGAATAAAACAAACAATCCCAAACAGAACTCGCCAGCCGATGTTCATGACAGTACTAATTTATCTGAATTTTTGTAAGAGTAAATCTTCTGTTAAAATATGCTTTTCTTAACTTCAATATTTAAAACCCGGAATCAAGCACATTATGGATTCTAGCTTTTTTTCCCTTTTTTGTAACATTTAGTACTTTAGCACACGCGCATCAATTTAGCCATAAAACACCGTAGTTTTACTTTGAATTGCAGACTTTCCTTTGGATACAAATCCTTGGTATTCTGTATCACCGTAGAAAAGAATGCGAGGACCTTTCAACTACAACCGTTAACTTTTGACACAATAAAAAATCATACCAATTGTGCACTTATTAATTATTACAACTGCTTGATTACTTTCTTGTATTCTTTTTCGCATTAATTTTATTTCATTTCTGCATATTCTTTCATATGTGACCGGTTTCATTGCATATTTATCTTTTAATCTGTATCTTCATCATCCATTAGCAGACCATCCTTTTAGGACCTGAGATTTCCGCGGAGCAAAACGAGACTTTAATTCTTCATTAATCACGGCCACTCGCGGTGCCGCCATTTTGACGGATGACACTGAGCCATATTTTATAGTTTTCGACAATGGGTTATTCAATTTATTTTCCGACGCGCGATCCTTAATATCTGTCCTCGTTAATCGAGGATCGTTCGGGGAGGAGGGTGCTCTCTTGGCGATGTTCGCTGCAGCTGCAGACTGATGCCGTTTCAACGCCACGGGCGGCTATGCCATGCCACAGGACGACTAAAACTTCCAAAGTTAAAATAATTTAACGAAGAAAAAAACTTTACGACATTGGAAACTTAACTCAAAACTTACTAGAAGAGAACAAGTGGTTTTAACAAAAATTCGAACGGGTCATTCAAAACTTAATCATCTTTACTATTCGTATTACAAAAGAAGTCTGCCCGTACCTGTGATTTATGTCACATAATTCTTAACCGAGATCGTATCATTAATTCATGTCCTAAATTTTCTTTACTTATCGCTAAGAGGCGTCTTTCAAGATTTAGACGATAATGTACCGTTGCTTTCTTCTGTGCATCAGGAGCTAATAATTACATTCGGTAAAATAGAAGGTATTTTTTAAAAAAATCCTTAGTCCAAAAAGTGAGATTTAGAGATAATAGAACTATTGCTAGAACTTCATAGCCGCCATTTGCTGACTGTGTTGTTGTGAACAAAATCAGCTCTTGTCCATAGTAATTAACCCCAAACGTTTGAGTGATTTTGATACAAGAACTATAGTCCTTGTTACATCGGAAATATACGTTCCATGCTCTAAAATGTAAATAATTGATGTAAAAAACATAATCGTATACCTTTTAGTTATTGTCTCTCTCATGTAACTTACTGAAGTCGCAAATAACTTAACCACTAATGCAACCCAAAATAAACATTAAAAAATAAAAAAAATAGTGGGATTTGGCGGCACACAGAACTTGAGTTCCTCTTAGAGAACTCTAAGGAAACTCTCTTTTTTGTAATTGCTGAATAATAACTTTATTATTCAACAACTACTCAGGTTTCTTTAAAAGTGCATCACAACATTTAAAGATCTACAGTTGAATGAATTTATGGAGATGCCACTCAGACATTACAATCAATATGGTTAAAAAACTGGCTTGGAAAGTTAAGGCTTATCTACAAATTTTGAGCACCATAGATACAATCCAAAAATTAAATGAATTTGGGTTAATTTTATTAACTTTATTAAAACTTAGTGTTTATACAACAAAATCGGCTAATAACAGCTAGTAATAAAATATTTAAGACATTTCATTTAAAGCACAAATCACGAAATTGGGATGAGTACAAAGCCCAGACTTCTAACGGAAAATTCTTAATGTTTTAAATTTAATGCAATTCTGCAATTTTAGAAATGTCAGAGATTTTAATGAAAATAGGATTTAGACCATACTTATAAATGAGCTTTGTTCGATTCCAACAAAATATTTCTCAAAAAAAATTTCAGTCATGTTCTAGAAAATGAAAATGTCATAAGGGTTTCGGGTAAAGCAGCCCCCAAAATTAAAATATCTCAATGATCTCCCGATCGACACTACTAGATCTTACTTCTCATGTATTTGTCAAGTTTCAGCTCAAAAGCTTCTAATCTGATAGATCTTCGTGACACACATCCATCCGGACATTTTGACATCCATCGACATAAATCGATTTTCGGGCACAAAATCACATGAATCTCCTCTCCTACGGCACTAATCTTGATTATCTTTAGAAAAGCACTAATAGACCTTCCTGATGTGTGTGCGAAGTTACAGCTGAAAATAACTGTAGACATAGATTTTACAACCGATATTCGAGATCATATTGTTGAGGTGATTCCATTACTTTTTCTCCCTATGCGGAAGTAGAACAAATTGCAAAACAAATTTGGAAAACGATAATGTAAATACAATGCAAATAATGAAAAGATAATATAGTAATGATGAAAGAAACCGCATCACCTAAAGAAAATGGGCATTCTGTATTTTCCTAATCCAATATGCTCTCAAAAATTGGTAATCGTAATTTTGTGCACATTATGTGATGTTTCTGATACCATTACCTTCATAACTCACGCGATTTTTGCAAACCAAGTGGTGTATTTTCAGGATTATATTGCAGATTACAACTGTGAGCGAGGTGACGCGGATTTTTTTGGCACTACAGTACACGGGTTCAAAACCTCAAGTCATCAAACACGCTCGGGATTCATGACAGTTTTACCCTCCGTGTTCGTGTCCTTCGCTGAAAGGTCGTCTCACCGTCTGACTGAGCTTCCACGATCGCCCTACGCTCTAAGGAGCGTAGGCTTCCGCGGCCGGAGTGAGTATGTACTTGGCTATCCGGAAGACGCCGTGCTCAAGGCACCTGTGCTCAAGGCGTCTTCCGGACAATCAAGTACTTATTAGTTGTTCGCCAACGATCGGAACTTTTTATCTCGTCGATAACGCGTCGCTCTTACCTTGTAACGGAATGGACTCACACCCTGGCGCACTTATCTTACGGATGCAGGCAACTACAAAGATGAATCCCAAGGAAAATTAGGAGCAGATGGGTTTCGTTCGTGCCAGTTTTTCTGGGCAGGTTGTCGCCTCAGACGACGGACTAGTGAAACCGAAGGGGCGGACTTTGTCCGGACGCGAACAAAGGACTAATACTTCCGAAGGGTAGTGGCCACACTGCATTCGACTGAACGTCTTCAAACCATTACATACAAGCGACATGTAAGGGAATCGAACAGATCACAATTGCTCACTGAGAGCTATGTTTAATATGATATACTTTGCGTATAATAAGACATATGTTTGTGACAGAAACTTAACATTACTATCGCATTATTGAAGTTAGGTTCATGTCTGGCAGAAACTCTCAGAAACAAAATTTATCAATTTCTTCTGTAATTTCCGGACATAATTTCGAAGAACTGAATTCCAGGTCTTTCGCAGAACTTTTCGTTCATAATCTAACAAAACAATTCTTCTGTCTTCGTTGAATGAGTCAGTTCACCTGAACAATTTAAACTGGCCACCTGAACAATATCATTCAGCAGACTTAGAAGGTCGGCTGCCAGAACGAGTCGGAAGCAATATGCTTACGGTCGAGTGAGTACTTGAAACGTTCGGTAGAGGCCGCATTCTCTCGCACAGAATTCCGCGAAATACGGATCCACACTAGGGGAAGGCCTCCGAGCGATAAGATTGGAGCATTTTTCAGGACCCCACGGCATTGGTAACGATCCTTGAGCGCCACGAAGCCTTCAATTGCAAAATGTCATTTCAGCCGATCGCGCCTGGTAGTTGCTTACGTGTTTCAATTATCGTTGCGTAATTTTTAAAACAGGACATTTCGGTGAAGTAAATTAAGTGAAAAGCAATTATGAATCAATTAATTTCTCCACTCAAAATTTCAATGCACTAGGTAATACATTTTTACGATGTAAAAAGTGTCATTTAAAAAAAATCAAACATTAATATGACATGCCGGATTGCCTTCAACACTGTTTTCAATTATGTATTCCTATTTCATTAAGTTTTAAATAATTCCTGTTAATTATCTGAATTGGAATGACGACGACTAACATTTTTCCTTGTAGAATTCTAAAAGGTTGACAGTGAAATAAATAATTAAAAATGGGTAATTCGTTTTCAACTTCAACTTCCAACTTTGTTCTTCAACCTTCTTGAACACACTTTTTGTTAGTCTTGATATACCTTGGCATTCAAAGTTTTTACGTTCCTATTCTTCATATAGGTCTATGCTTATTTGCAAAAAAGCAAATAAATAAATTTCGATTCAGCGCTGTTTGTTGTGATAACAACTTCTTTGCGCTCAACCAGCAATTCTTGAGATACGCACGAAGAAATTCGGGCGATTGATTCGATGTGGGTGCTTAATATGCTAGATAGACGTAGTCTCAAAGCAAGAGAGCGTAATTCGTTTCGAGATCTTGGTGAATAATGCTGGCAACAATTCGAAGTAATATGTAAGGCGTAAGCACGCCAGTCAAAATTGATTCAGAAGCATCTATTATAAGATCGCGAAAAAACTAGACGTGTAGACCATCAAAACATTCCCTTATTAAAAGCCAATTGAGTAAAAACTTCCAAAATAATTCAAAAGAAATATTTTTCATGATTTTTAAAATCTTAACAACTTGAAATATTAGTTTGGAAGCGGGAAAGGTATTTATACATGAAATAGGCTGAGCTACTAGAGAACGAAAGCCTTCATCTAAAATCTAGATGTTTACAAGTTTATCCGGCATGAAATATGTACGCAAATAGGAACTTAAAATTGAGGAAAGAGATTCTACAAGACTTTGATCAGTACCTTAAACATAGGGTTTAAAAAGACCCAGCTACTAAAATGCAACAGTAATTTACACTTGAAAGTTATGGTAGGGGGATATAATATCAACGTGGTGGATTCTTTCTTTTGCGAATATTGGAAATATTTTTGATTTCGTCATTACATTTATTTAGATAGATTGCGTTATTTCATTTTATTTTTACATTTTCAACAAGTGATCAGTAATATTTCAATTGTCCTAGACAATTGCAAACAGTAAGGTCAAAAGGCAAAACATTTCACTGAGAAAACAAACTGCACAATGTGAAATATATTATTGAACTATTTTCGTATGTATGTATTATAATAAAAGCTCAGCAAATGAGCTACACAAATTGAAATAGAGAGATGGGCTTAAATTGTCTTCGGAAGCTAAGTTAGATGAAAAAAACAAAATAGAAAGTCTTTTAAACAAATCTGTCGCACAACCAATGATTATATGAATATTTCCTAAAGAGGCGATAAAAATAAGACATTTTGTTATGACACTGACAATATTATTAACATTTTTGCATTTTGTTTAGTTTTCCGATTACATTTTTTAACAGTTTCTAAAAATCTCTAAATAATGTCATCATTTGATGCTAATTCATGGAATCTTTTTCATTACAATTCATCTTTTGACATTGCGGACATTCTAATAACTTTCCTATGAAAAAAGTTTTGTTTCGTTTTCATTAAACATAATAATTAATTTATCCGCTTATTACCAATAGGCACAAAAATAATATTTCAAAGTGTCAGAAAATAACTGGTTTGAATAATTTTTCAATGCAGTTCTAAAACGCAAATTTTACTACAAAAATCATTGTCCAGCTAGTTGTTTAGAGCAGGCAAAGAAATTAGATGCCAATTTATAACAAAATCATACTTAAGCCTCCCAACACGCCGAGCGCCTGAAAATATGTAAAATTATGTTCGTTGGAGACACTAATACACAAGTTATGAACGAAAATCCTGGTTTACAACTTTCGGCTTTCAAATCTGACATTTATATTGCTACGATGTATATAATTTTTAGGGCTTAAAATATATTTGAAAAATCCCTGAACGTTTCTCAGATGAAACGAAATTACACAAGTAGTAAATATATCGTCTGCATTATAGTCTATTCATTTATATTCATCAAGAAAACAGATTAAGATGCAAATCGATTCCGTATATCTTGAAAGTAATAACAATTATAATGAATTTTTTGTCAAGTTATCATTTAAAACTAATTCTTATGATATCTTCAGACTATTTTTTTTAGTATTTCTATCTTGTTCAATCCATTTTGTTTCCCATATCTATAGATAAAAAATTTCTTCAATTAATCGTAAGGTTTGTTTGACTTCGAATGCAATTCGCAAGTCGACAAACGATGTTTCTCAGAATTTCAGCACCATTATGAATCTACGGGCATACAATGGTCCAAGCACAATTCGAATGCCTTAACTCAGAATCGGCATGTCTGATTGGTCGAAGATCGATCCTCCCTTGTCGATATAACCGGCGTGATCATCTCTCCGGGCAGGAGAAGGAGATACAACGCTGACCGTGTGTCATGCTCCTCTTTCCCACAGAGCGCGTCGATCATCAGCCGTCCGCGCCCACCTGCGAACCTGCACCACCTTTCTAATTGTGATGCGACATCCACAAGAAAACACCCACGTTGTCTAACATCGATGTTCATAAATTGATGGGTGATATGAATAAAAATAAGTACTCCAAAGAAACTGCTCACGAGTACAAGTAGGAACTACTACTTCTCAAAAGCAATTGCTTCTTTTCATATGAATAAAAAGTTTTGCGAAACTTCGAGCATTTACTTCTCTCTTTGAGTAATTGCTCACTAACTGATCTGCGTTGCGATTGGTCAATTTTGTTTGTTTACTTTACCGCGTGCTGCGCATTATGCGTCGCGCGTAGTTTTTCCATCACGGCGATGCGTGCTTGTTCCTGATGGTGTCGACCGTGTTAGTCTAAGTGGTACAGTTGTCGAGCATAGTTGGTGAAATCGTTGAAAATCTTCCATCATTCAGTCACTCACTACCTAAAACCTTACAACCAGCTCACAACAGTCGTGTATAACCTCTCTTGTATCCATTTAATACTATTTGAGTCACCTACAGGGGTTGCTCCGAAAATTCGAAGTAAATGCTTCATACTTGAAGCAAATTCTCGAATTTATTTACATGAAAAGTAAGCAATTGTTCCTCAGCCGAGTAGTTACTCATCAATGGAGAAATTGTTCAAAATAAGGACAATTATTCACGTCTTTTATTCATACTGCTTGAAGCAATTGCTTTGAAAACTCGAGAAATAAGTAATAGCTCATTTTTTATTCATATCATCCAATGTTACAATATATCGACAAAACATCAATGTTTTAAAGCTTACTACTTTTACTTTTGTAGGCATTTCCACTTGTCAACAGCTACCTCTTATTATGCGGTTCCAGCCTTCTCTATCCGCCCACAGAGCGTCGTCCTTTCTCCTTTCACGCATGGCTTCAATTAATCCTACATTCCAGGTTATATAAGAACTTCCTTTTTTCATTCTTTGAGGAGGAGACCAATCGAGGACATTCATAGGCCATCTTGAATCTGACAATCTTCTCAGATAGACATACCATTGCAGCGTTTTACTTCCTATTCTCTCCACGACATATTCCGTTTGCTGCAGTTGTTCCCTTTTTTTCCCTACTTTTCTAATTTTCTGCATTCTAGAAATTCAGGAGCTCCTTCGTAGTGCATCCATTTCTACTGCATGCAATTTCTGCTTTGACGTTCCGTTAGGCTCCAACACTCTCCCCCGTAGGTTAGAATACTCTCAATAATAGTTCTTACAATAATCCTTTTTGCTCTTACGTGAATTTCCCGACTCCTTAATACCCATTCAATATTCTTATTTCTTCTCTTGCCTGGTAAATGCGATCACCAATATCCTTTTCACTGTTTCACAGTTTGTTTAGAAATCTCAAACATTGAATTCATGATCAACAAAATTTAATTTGGCAATGGCAGATTAATTCATAATTAAAATTTAATTTAAAGAAAGTTAGAAAATTACTCTCTCTACGTACCTACTAATACCTCCCCAAGTACGAAATACGAAGAGAGACAAAGGAAATACTAGGGCAATAGTATCATCTCGCGCGAGGGGCAGTGTGCTCAATGAATGTAAAAAATACAAAGAGACTCCGTTATTATTTCATTTTTTAACTTTTGTAAAATTGTGATTATGAAATTTGTTCATCCACGAAAAAGCATCGAAAACATAGAGCACAAAACAATGTTCAAAAACATCGGATTCAATATAGCGATGTTTAAAACATCGGATTCAATATAGCGATGTTTAAAACATCGGATTCAATATAGCGATGTTTAAAACATGGGATTCAATATAGCTATGTTTAAAACATGGGATTCAATATAGCTATGTTTAAAACAATGGATTCAATAGAGTGAAGTTCAAAACATCGGATTCAATATAGCGATGTTTAAAACATTGGATTCAATAGAGCGATGTTTCAAACATCGGATTCAATATAGCGATGTTTAAAAAATCGATTTTTTATATAAAAATCAACGTTCTGAAAACATAGACGTCGATGCGCATCCCTACTTCCTAAAGGGCATTCTCACTCGTGTGCACTTCGGAAAGCAACTCCTTTCACGGACGCTCGCGTCGCTCGTGTCCCCTCCAGGGGCGGCGTCACGAGAAGAAAAGGGGGTGTTGGAGGGGGGGGCGAAGAAAAGCACCTAACGAAGAACCGGAGGCCATAAATTGCGACGAAATGGCCGGCTTATGAGAGCGAACACTTCATAAAAACCTATCAAAACAGGCTACTGACGCACGGGCGGCGGCAGCGGACGGCAACACGCCTGGCCCTACGATTCCCTCCCAACCGGCAGCGGAGAGGCGATGGAGCGTTGGGGCGATGGGGCGGGAGGGCGTTAATTCGTCGCCCTTTCGGTCGAGGACCGGTCGGCGCCGCCGCGGCCGCAACCCCCCCCCCCCACCAGCATCAGCCTATGTCGCGCTGAACCCGCAAAACCGCAGGACCTTGCTCAGGTAGACGCGACGACTCGGCATGTGATCAAATCCTTACGTTGGAACACCTCGTAATGGTACCTTGCAGAGCGTTTCTATTATGTTTTCTGGTGTGATGGAGCTATTGAGGAGATGCTTCTGGTTTCTTTGTGTACCGTGTCAATGAACGTTTTTGGTTGTTCGATCGTTTAACAACGGAATTACCAGGAGAGTTTCCGGATGGAATTTGCTTGTAAAATTCTTTAAATTTAAGAGAGGGAAGGCATTAAGCGGTACACTGTTATAAATTAGTGATGGAACATGATGAGGCGGTTCCGTGTGGTTACTGTAATTATCTCGTGGATTGCAGATATGTTCTTGCCCAGATTTCTTTTAATTCATTTGTTCCTGTTCAAGTAAGCGACGACGAAGTTTCAAGAAATTTTGCCATTCGAAATACTTGATAACAAATAGAGGACACAACGAAGCAATTCGTTCTAAGAATTTTTTTTTATCCTGGAGACACTATGAAAATTTTCCATCAGTAAATGTGAAGTTATTTTCCCATACGAGAATCAAAAGAAAACAAGATAAATTTGACGCTAAATATTAGTTGTATAATCTGGAAATCAGATGGTCAATGGATATCCTGCAGAGATTTTTGAAATTTAATAAAAATTACATATTATTTAATGGCAATATCTTGTTTAGAAATACATAATAATGTCAAAACGTAATAATGAAAGTAATGTTAATTAATTTTGCAATAGCAAATTAAGCAAAGTCTACTATAACTCATAATAGAATATATCACAAAAATGATAAAATGAAATAAATCAAAATTCGCATGGTCAGAATTACTTATTTTAAGAATACTTAAATATATTTGAATTATCCAAATATGACACCGATGTTCCTCTCAAAGAGAAATATACGTTATTTAACTTACATTTCATATACCTGTTGCTTTTCATTACGGCTAGCTTAAACTGGAATAAACAAAATCTTGAATGGAAGTGAAAAAATATTTCATATAGTAATATTTATATCTTGACGTGTTTGCCGAAGCCTTTTAACGCATCCAAAGTGTAATCTCGGATAAGGGCACTCTAGACAAACGGCTTATAAGTCGTGGAACCCAAATATCGGCGTCTACCTCAACCGGAAGTGATTTTTCTTGATATTTGAGAGATAATGGCGTTTTTCTGGAAATAAAACAGTTTTCCTAAATGGCCTGCAAAATGCAAAGTTGATAGTTCCGTTAAAACCAGTGTCCTCATTTACCAATTCAACACGTGATTCAAAAGAAGCATAAATTGTATTTAATTCAATTCATTTCAATAAATTGTATTCTGGTGATCCTAAACGGAATTCAATTTGTTTAAATCTATGAGAGTTCCTAGAGTACCAAGTTAAAATAGGCCCCCAGCATTGCCGCCCACACACCTATTTTGCCCACTCATCTACACGAGTCAGAGAAGTTCTTCGTATTTCTCAACTATAAATGTAAAGAAGAAAAAATATTTCTTTAGGAATATCAGACAACTTTTGTTGGTGAACGTAAGAAGATTTTTACAATGCATCTACTCACTCAAAAAAATCGTTTCTCTTTTTACTTTTATACAAGATTTTCTAAAATTGTTCTTCAACTAAAGCATGTATTTATCGTACGAATTCCTTGGCAACTTCCCTTTCCGAAACTAGTCTGTAGTGAATAACAAGCCAGATTGAATTTTTAGGAAATTCAAATTTGCTTCGGAATCGATAACATTCGTCCTGAGAATTCCTACTCCACCTATTTCTGTGGAGTCGAAGTCACGAAGGCTCTATCAGAAAGACAGACTGCATGCTGCACGTGAGAAAATCGACCGTTGCAGATTTAAGCTTGCGAGACTCTGAGACGAGTGTTCAGTATTAAAAAACCACAATATCTTAAAAGTAGCATGGAGCATATGTGACGAACTGAACGATACAGTCCATGGGAAGAATATGTACCCATTCCGTTTAGTTTATGCCGCGCGTGTAAGTAGTGAAGAAGAGACAGGAAGTGAGGAAAAATTAGCGAAAAAATATTAAGTAAAGGCATTCCATTACGTTTTGAGCATTTATGTATTTCTTATAATTTCTAATGTTTTAAAGAATGTATTAACTTAAGTAAATTAAGTGAAATTATATCTTAGTTATACACAATTTAAAACGTCTAGAGAGTACATTTTCATAACTGTTAATTGAAATTAGTTTTCATTAAAACTAAAATGAATCAAAATACACGTAAGCTTGTACTTAATTATATGGAATGATATTGTGGTTCATTGTTGTTTCATCCATTTTACATTGACCAGGGTAATTCAATCCTAACAATATGAATTATCATTAATTTCGTACAAATAAAGCGTTTTCCAATACTTCACGGTGCTTCTCAATTTTCCAATATTTCTTCTGCATCAAAAATCTTGAACTTACTAAAACACTAAGCTGCGGGAAGTAATTAATTCTTGATGAAGGAATACAAAAAATACTACAGCAAAATATCCATACTTTAACATTTCAATACATGCAAAAATACAATTTTCTGCTTGACAGTTGCAGACTAGGCCAAAGAAATCAATGTCAAAAATTTCTTGTAACATATAGCCTGTTTATCATTTTTCTCACGCAATTTTCATAAAGTGTACATCTTTTGCCCCAAATGACTGATTCATAAAACAAGTAGTATGATCTGCGTTCCTTATAGGTACGATCATATGATATTCAACAAATATCCTGAATTGGAAGGAAATATTAAGTGAAAATTTCTGTTCAGTGTGCTTCATTCCAAACTTCTTGGAAAGGAATGTGATAATATTCTATTTCACTGTCTGGAAAATGCAATTTAGTAATACCAAGTACTACCAAATACTGGGTCACACTTCTCGTCCCATTTTCAACTTACTAT
The DNA here is from genome assembly GCA_031308135.1 of Acheta domesticus. Taxonomy (NCBI): domain Eukaryota; kingdom Metazoa; phylum Arthropoda; class Insecta; order Orthoptera; family Gryllidae; genus Acheta; species Acheta domesticus. The sequence goes on along the minus strand of JAHLJT010009436.1, from coordinate 26,808,559 downwards.
TTTCAGGTAAGCCGTGTTTGAGTAGTTTTCGTATTCTACGCCGTACGAATATATTCACATTCTTAAAATCGAACCCTTTTTGTTACATGCTGGAATATATCGAAATTAACGAACAATGTATTTCGTGATCGCTATGCTCTGCGATATTCACTTTCATGGGATGATTAAAAGCAGTTTACATCCTTACAAAAGGCTACGGCAACGCGTGGAAATCACCATCTATCTTCTTCGCAACTATACGAAGGCGTAAAAATGGGCATGCAGAACAACTGGGTGACGGTCCCATAGTATTATCACCTATTTAACACATCTTGCTAGCATATTCCAGCAGCGCAAAATGCTAAAGAATGGTTGATTTAATAGGTGTGAGACTGATTAAACGTACAAGCGAAGAGAATAGATTCACATTTGAGAAAAAAAGGAAAAACTTCCACAAAAACTGGCGACGTACAAACTTTTGCTCACCAAATTTGATTTTTGGTACAGAGAATGAGAGTGCAGAATTAGGGTTCTGGTCGTTTTATGCGAATCAAACAATGAAACAAATAATGGTAATTGCATCTTCTGCGAACAATTCGAGTCATTCTTGGCCTGCCTTTCACGCGCTCCTATCTCTCCCGGAGACGTTCTATAGATTATGAGTGCTGACTGTTGTGGAAAAAAAGCCCCAAGAATGGGAGAATGGACAGAACAAGGTAGGAAAGATCATGCCCGTTCAGTGACCTGTTCTTTATGCACTACTCCAGCATGCACTGGAAGTTAATCGGAGGTAATTATAGAAATGGCAGATGAGATCACCCAACCTCAAGAATTCTCGTACAGGTATTGCGTTGTAGTTACAATTGCCTAACCCTCCGTTTACTGAGTGGGTACAATATGCATATAACAATATATTTTAATTATTATTTCACAATATTAAAACTTGATTGCTGGCAAGTTTAAGAATTAAAATATTTTTATTTGAAAATTAGTTGAGTGTTGACTATCCACAGATAAGATTACAAAGTTTTAAAATGGATCCTTATAAAGAAAGGGAGAATGAAATTCATACTTGTTATAAGAGGTACTAAATGGATGGTCAAGTATCTGTATTTATATTTTTAGTTAAAATAAAAATTATCTTCACTATCCATATAATCTTATAATTATATTAATAAAAATGTTAAATAATATGTATTTTCAAAAATAGCGGGTCCAAAATGTACCCAATCAGAAAAACGTGAAACATATTAAACTTAGGAAACAAAGGGTTAGCTGGTGACGAAACTCCGGCACCAACAAAAGGTGACCTTAGATACCCTAGGCCAATGAACCTTAACCTTGCCGTCTTGCAAATTCACGTGCTGATACCAAAGGCGGTTCATGGTTGAAAATGAAGGTGTGCTGTAATTACAATTCGATAGAGTTCATGTTATTAACTATTTGAAGAAATTTGCAACGACGTAACGATGGAGTTGAATATAACAGATTTGGATCGCTTCCATTCACTTCTACCCTTTAGTGGCTGAAATTTTAAACTTGGGCAGTATTGCAGGCTACAATTTCTGGTGCCCACATGACAATGCATCCAGAATCATAGATGATGTCAGAACTTGATCGAATATTCACTATCTGCGCATGCGTGAGCTGAGTTGCAAATTCATACAATTCACTGAGCCGGTAAGGAATATTCTCGATGTCAGCGACATGGTGCAACCACATTCTTGACGTCAGCGACATGGCGAATAAGAACAGCATACGATCTTCGACAGCCACAAGTTAGATTACCAAAATATATCAGCGCAAATTCTATTTTTCTGCGTAAATTAAAACACTTCAAAACAAATAATTTAAGAGAGGAACGCAATATGTGTGCTGCAGCACCGTAGCACATTAGAACGATTCGCCTCCACCAATTAGTGTGCAGAACTCCGCTTGCTTAGGACCCCTTCATACGACGACGCTCCGCGCCGCTTCCGAGTGACACGTCCGTTAGCAAAGCATTGGTTTAAATCAGGGGTTCCCAAACATTTTTAACACGCCCCAATTTGTCAATAGCAAATCCCATGCCCCCTTGAACATTTTTATTTAGTATTGAATAAAACAGGTGTTATATTGAGTAACAATACCTTAACTTTTTTACTCTTTACAATTTTACAAGTTAATTAAGGGTTTTTTTACCTCTTATTGAAATGTTTTTTAAGACTAGGTCAAGAAAATGCAATACGATTTATGCTTAAGTAATGTTACAAGTTTATATTGAAATTGAATAGGGAGACAGGAAAAATCTGTGAGAAGGATAAGCTCGCATTTTTTACCAGAATCCCTATCTTTGGTTGAGTATCATAAAGTGCACAACGAATATCTTTAGCAATGTCAAGTTTGCCACGATATTTTGTTTCAATTGCAACAAGTGCTGAAAACGTTTTCTCGCACTAATTGCTCAATTCTACATAGCAAATAACACACTGAGGATGTTCGACGCCATTCTTAAGCATGCAAATAAACCAATTTTTAAAACAACCATTGTTATACTTGCGGTTTTTGCTGAGCTCATCCAGATCGATGTATTATGTTACAAATCACACAATGCAACAAGGAAACTCTGACAAAATTCATATATTTCCAGCGCGCCAAGTCCTCGGGAATGTTGTGGTATACCACTGCTCGATGGGTCCCGCGGCCCCCTTGACTTGTCTCTACGCCTCCCTTGGGGGCACGCCCCCCACTTTGGGAATCAGTGGTTTAAATGGAGGTGGAGTCGCGCTGCTGTGGCTCTTGGTGGCGGACTCTCGTCACCAGCAAAGCATAAACGTGTTCGCGCCACCACTAGCGGAACACAGATTTGAATGGCAGCGTTCACATGAGACGCGCCACTGATCCGGTCTTTGCCTGCTGCCTGCTTTTGTCTGCCGTTCTTTGTCAGCTGCCTGAGCCCACAGCGGTCTGACTCACGAAACCTTCCTCTCTCCTGCGGTCGGTGGCCATCGGCTGAATGTGAAGGGGCTTTTCCGCTGCTCGGTGGCGCCACTGAGTGGCTCCGAGTGAGCGCAGCCTTCCTCTCGCGGTCGGCGGAGGCTGCGTGTGAAGGGGCTTTTCCGCTCCTCGGTGGCGCCACTGAGTGGCTCCGTGTGAAGGTAGCCTTCCTCTCTCGCGGTCGACGGTGGCTGAGTGTGAAGGGGGTCTTCCACTTCTCAGTGGCGCCACCGAGTGGTTCCGTGTGAAGGCAGCGTTCCTCTCTCGCGGTCAGTGGCGGTCGGCGGTGACTGCGTGTGAAGGGGCTCTTCCGCTTCTCGGTGGCGCCACCGAGTGGTTCCGTGTGAAGGCAGCCTTCCTCTCTCGCGGTCGACGGTGTCTGAGTGTGAACGGAGTCTTCCACTTCTCGGTGGCGCCACCAAGTGGTTCCGTGTGAAGGCAGCCTTCCTCTCTCGCGGTCGGCGGAGGCTGCGTGTGAAGGGGCTCTTCCGCTTCTCGGTGGCGCCACCAAGTGGTTCCGTGTGAAGGCAGCGTTCCTCTCTCGCGGCCAGTGGCGGTCGGCGGTGGCTGCGTGTGAAGGGGGTCTTCCGCTTCTCGGCGGCGCCAATGAGTGGCTCCGTGTGAAGGCACACTTCGTCCTGCCTCAACACCTGTGAGGCCCCGAAGGCCGCTAGGCGCATCTTCGTGTCCGGTGATCGAGGTGGAGCGCCTCGAGAGAGACGCGCTCTGAGGGGCCGCCCGCGGCATAGAGGTCAGACCGTTCCCCTCCCACCACGGGCCACGGGTTCGAATACCAAACGATGCATGTGGGATTTGTTGTAGGCAAAGCGAGTTCGTGACAAGATTGCTGGGGTTCACTCGTTTCCCCTGCCTTCCATTCAACCACTGCTCTATCAGCCTTCATCATTTCAACACCATCCCAGGGAAGGTAGAAAGGCACTGAAACAGTAATCAGAATAGACGGGATGGGATTGTGGTTCATTGTGGTTGTGCTGAGTCCGATTTGAGACTAAAAGAGACGAATCCTCGTACCACAGAAAAATGACTTGAGAAAATGGTCAAGGGGTTGCCTCAAAAGAAGTAAAGGACACATATTTTATTTGGATTTAGGTGCGTTAATTATCGTTTAATTGATGCATAACATTCAATTTCAGTTTTTAAGATACTTGTAAAAACAATTTGAAAATTAAAGAAAACATTTTTATAAATAATTCCGCTAGAATTAACATTTTCTACCTGACTTTTGAAATTTAACTTTTTTTACATTTAAAAGATTGTATTTTTAAAATTTTTGAATAGTAAAATAAAATGACAAATAATAGATAATTTTCAAACATATTCACAATTGTTTTTAAATATTTTTTTAATCCACCACATTTTCTGAAGCTGCCGTTCTAACCAACAGGTAATTTGATCTGATTTGCTGGCTTGAAGGTTTGACGGAAGAATTCTAAAATAAAGAAATACCTTTTTTTGATTTTAGAATGAAACATTTTTCAAAACAACATAGTATACATAATGATTTTGTCGCAAAAATATTTCAGAATATCAGCACCACACAAAAATTGCAATATTCGTGATGCATAGTTCCATCAAAACAAGAACTACTGAAATGTTTAGATTATTTCCAATGGCGTATGCAAAACCTTTCCATGTCCCCTCGACAAGCCAAAGGGCGGGCGTCGGGGCGGGCGTCGGGGCGGGCGTCGGGGCGGGCGTCGGGGCGGGCGTCGGGGCGGGCGTCGGGGCGGGCGTCGGGGCGGGCGTCGGGGCGGGCGTCGGGGCGGGCGTCGGGGCGGGCGTCGGGGCGGGCGTCGGGGCGGGCGTCGGGGCGGGCGTCGGGGCGGGCGTCGGGGCGGGCGTCGGGGCGGGCGTCGGGGCGGGCGTCGGGGCGGGCGTCGGGGCGGGCGTCGGGGCGGGCGTCGGGGCGGGCGTCGGGGCGGGCGTCGGGGCGGGCGACGGAGCGGGCGTCGCCGACGGCGCCGGCGCGGCGCGGCACGGCGCAGGCGTCTGCGCGGCGCAGGGCGTCGCGGGGCGTCGCGCCGAGGCGCCGCCGCCGCGAGCGCCAGCGCGGCCTGCGCCCGACGCCTCCGCCTCGCGCCGCGCTTTTCGGATTCACGCGCGCCCGCTCGCCCGCGCACGCGGACGCGGACCCCGCGCGCACAGCGCCCGGCGCTCTTGGCAGGCCGCGCCAGCGCTATAAGGAGATGACTAGAACAACGGACCTCTTTGTTTAGCTACTGCTTGGCAACATTGCTACAGGTAATATCCATGCACTCATTTTGTTAGAGCCTTCGCTTACTGTTAGCTCACTTGTAAATGGTTTCATCTCTATCTCTTGTAATGCCATCACGACGACCGATTTGTTGTCCAAGTGGTCCCTTGTTAGCGTAACACCTCTACATCTCCACGCAATACCTTAAGTTTCTTCCTTCGGATGGAGACCCCTCCCAATGAACCCTTCCACGCGATTCTCGGGCGGAGTGTGTTTCCCACCGGAATGACTCATCAGCATTGCCAATCCTCCTGCAGCGCCGCCAGGAGGGTCTAGGGTTCGAGTTCCGACGGTGCCGCATTCGCGACACTCGCTACAGAGCTAGGTCAAATTCAGGCGCTGCCTAGAGGAGAGTTTTAGTCGCCGGCTGCTCTGATCGGTAGTTTTCCGAGATTTCTCCGATTAACACCAGACGAATGTCGGAGCAGTACCCTAACAAACGGGCCACGGACAACGTGATTAATATGTCCTCTTCCTATCCTCGCCTCTCTCTGTCTCTCTCTGTCTTTCCCTGTATCTCTCCCGCACGCACACACACGTGCACTGCACTATCACACATATCTAAACATACGGGGGCCTATACCTTCTCCCCGCTGGGACGGTCCCTCATTGGGACAGTGGGAAATGTCTCGAAGCGAAAACAAATCATGCCGACGTTAAGTTTGGCGTTGGATCTCGTGTTCCGTGGGAGAAGAAATCCCTATCGGAATATAATATGCTAACATTTACGAACATAGTTATCTCAATCGTTTACTTGCCTTGAAACACTTAATGACAAGTGAACGATTGATTTTTGTAGCAATCCAACGCGGGTTTGGAGCAAGACGTGTGTGTCATTGCGGGAGGATTGAGACGGGAGCGTCTCCGCGGTTGCCCTTCGTATCCGGACGGTGTCCCACTGCAGGCTTCGCTCTTACCTACTCTTAACGGTGATTGCTAACAGATGAAAAAAACGTGACTTCTCAAGACTACATCCTGCATGTAAGGTTTAATTGAAGCGCTCGTGCGTTAAACGTGGTACCTGACATTTCGCTGGTTCGTACGAAAATCTGTTTTATCATTGTTCACATACAATGGGCTGCACACGCCATAGCTTACGATATTATTTTGTCATTTCTTACATTTTACTGAATCTGCTGAGAATTCAGAAATTGTTACGCCTCCTTCATATATGAAAACAACCCCGATTTCACCCAAAACATTAAAGATTTTTTTACACCAGAATTGTGAACACATTTCCTGACTTAATCATACCAAAGAATTACATTTATACTTCTGTATTACTAATTTTTCAAAGCGATTAGATTTTGACAGAACATTATGCAACCTATCATGAAATAGGTGTCTATGGTTGCGTTAGATACACAGGATATCGGGAAAAAGTACAAAAACATTTAAATAACTTCGATTTTGACTAAAAACAAAAACAAAATTTGTACGTGTTATTCCGCCTACTCTCAAACCACTCGTGTTGACAGAACTCTCACACGCAACAAGGTTCCAAGGAAGAGGCTACCCACCATTAAATATTTGTTATTCACGCATTGCTTTACGAAGAGCAACATTTTTTATATTCTTGTTATGTCAAGAACTGTTGTACTGCATAAATATACTGTGCCATGTTAATGCAGTACTTGCAAAGACTTAGAGTTCCTGAGCAGCGTTCGTGATATTTTGGAACGTGTGCGGACAACCATTTTGAGTGGTTATGTCCAGCACCACTTTTGTTGCTGCATACCACTACTATTGCCTAAAAACACATCGTAGCCATTTGGACCAAAAACTGCTAAGTCGTGCTGTAAAAAGCCCGAAATACATTTCAGCAATCGGAAATTTGAGCCGTGCAGAATAACGTCTAAAGCTTTCCTGGGCGGAATGCCCGATTAAAATTGTAACCTGTTTTCCATAGAAACCCCATATTATCCTTCCTGAACTCGCCATCAAAAGGGGAAGAGATAATAATGAATGTACTGTCTATTATTCCAACGTTAATATATGCAACAGGACCTAGTGTTGAAAGAGGAAGAACATGTTATGCGCAAAAAGAGATTCGGACGGTAAAGTCACGGTAAAGTCATGGCATGTCTATCTGCATTCCTTGTCATATTTTACACTCAGTTTCTTAATAAAACCTTTTGAAGTAAAATAAACTAGTATACGGGGAAAGTTATTTTCATGACAATTTACACTGCTTAATTAATTAATACATCATATTTTTGCCTTTTTAGAATATATTATAGAAGTCACTTGAGTGAGGCCGGGGGATCGTGCCACTGGAAAGCAGCGGCCGTGTGCACGGGATGGCGCCTCGTCAGTGTTAGAACTGGCGAATAAATTATCAAATATCAGAATTATCGTGCCGCATATGGCTACGATAGTGAGCGATAATTATGGAACTTCCATGCCCGGTAATAAAATTTAGTAAATACAAGTAAAACAAAAATCAGAACCCAATAAAATATTTGTCAGTAGACACGTAAAGACAGCTTATTATCTGAAATTAATGTAAGATCTGTTAGCTGAATAACAATTTGCTAATTATTATTCCCCACTATTGTTATCACAAAAATAAATATTACATTTACCTTGAATTTTGTTGTTTTTAGAAAAATGTATAATTTGCGCTAGAAAGTTGTTTACGCATTTTCTTTGAGGGGTGTGAGAGTTTCAGTGTGGACAGCGACCCATAATAATCCGGTCACGGCACTCTTGAGTCTGATGCGTGATGTAAATACATTCGCTAAACATTTTAATATATAAAGACTGTGGACGGGAGAAAGATGCCAACCAATGACATCATTGGCCAAAGGTAGGCGGTTTTTGAAATACAGTATTGAATTGAAATGTACAGTTTATAAGCTTTAATTTTCACATTAATTTCTTCGTCTTCTTAAAATTAAATTAATAAAAATTTACAACAGATTGCATTTTTTGTATCAATTCTGTGATTTTCCAACTTGGCTCACCTCATTAGCGGTTGTTGGTAAGTGAACGCACAGGCATTTCTAGGTGGACAGGCGACCACTGCAAGCATAGAATTTACTCCCTGAGTCGAGATTCAAATTAGGGCGGTTGTTATTAGTTTTAGAATGTCTATCTAAATAGCGCCTATGGCACGTGCCATGTCTGCCATACAGTAGATTCATCTCTGAACGCGTCACCTGCTTACCCCATGGCCTCATGCAACGCCGCTCTCCATGCGGCGTCGCTTGGCGCCTGGTCGGCTTTACAAGTGCAGAATAAATAACGCACGACAACAGAAATGCCGAGCTACAGCAATATATGGAGCAATGGTAGTGAGTAATGACACCATAAACAGTGAAAAATTATGCGCTTCCTTGCGCTGTAACTCATATAGGATCGTTTGTCAGGAACCGGGCTGATGATTTCAACATTGTCGAGAGCACTGATGCATTTCCGAAAGCAAATTCAGCACTCTCCGACACAATCGGAAAGTGACAGTGAATGTAACAATGACCCTTTTCTGAAAAGATAAGCAAATCATTCTCCCACAAAAATTAACTAAATTTCTTCGTCGCAACACGCAATGGTATTATCTAATCTTCACGTAAAGTAAAAACCAGTGTTGGCTGAAGTAATCGACGAAGGGAAGTGTCGTACGTAAACGAAATTGCAAAAATACCCTCAACAATTCCAAATACCTGGAAATGGAAAAGTGTCAATTACATGAGTATTTCATTTCCAACTGGCACAAGCCCATGGGAAATATGACGTCAACGATTATTGACATGTTTGGAAATATGAATAGAAATGTACTTTCATGAATTTTACAAACTTGTTCATAGAATGTAAATTACATTGTACGGTTCAAATTGCCAAACGTCCGCCTTCATCTGAAGACAATACGTTCAGATATCCCTTTTCCTGCAAAGAGTAAAGAAAATTTCCAAAGAAAATTAATAGTTTGCAGTTTGTGTTTATTGGAATCCTTTATTTAAAATTAATAAGAATGAACGTCTTAATGATTTCATTAGATATTTTGAAACGAATAAAAATCTGAAAATTGAAAGGAAAATTAAATGTCAAACTGGCGGTTTCATCTACAACTTTTATTAGCGAAATATGTAAAAGGTTAAGAAACATTACATGGCATGGAATCACTACACCGGCAACTCAATGAGATGGGTATCTACTTGGATTTCTGCGAAAAATCTAATAATAAAGTATATAAGATAAATCATAATTATTCTGTTATCTTGAGAATTGGAAACCATTTTTAAGAACGAAAATTGGTCCACTCGTCCTACATAATACCCTAAAAATTGAAATGTGCCTATTGGACAAACTGGAAGAAACCAGACACATTGTAACCGAACATGTTGACACGAAAAAGTACAGAATACGCTCCAATACATCCTGATAGTCGGTATGTTACCGACTATCGACTAGCGATGTCGCTAATGAAAATGTGCATTGTACTGCGCAAACACATATAATTTGCATGAAGCACTAGCATAAAAACTCGACTTGTCAGCTCGGTATCATCCACCTCTTGCTAATAATAGACATTACGGAAGTTGACATCATGCAACGCACGTCACTCCCGAGTAGATATCGTATCCATCTCCTTTACAAGACTGACAGCTCTAAACGCAGCGGTAAGAATGAACGGAGAGCGTTATTTCGCCATCAGCCACAGAAACCATTGCCCCATCCGCCTCACCACGGGTTTCGTGACTGGCCACTGCTCGCACCGTGTCACGACATCGCACACCACTCGCACAGCACTCGGGCCACCCCTCGCTCATATCGCGCACTCGCACTCACCGTCGTGGGCAGCGGCGTGAGGTACTCGGGCCGCAGGTACTGGTTGGCGCTGGACGTCAGCATGTCGGCGACACGAACGACTCCCGGTTCAGTGTTCCACCCGGCGGCGCCGCCGTACCCGTAAATGATTGTCGCGTCGCGTGGCGCCGCGCGGACGCACGCACTATCACCACCACCACCACCACCACTACCACCACTGGCACTCGTCGCGGCCACGCGCTGCCGGCCAGCACGCGCCGGAGAAGGCTCTCCGGCCCCGCTCACAGGCGCTGCCGCATCCGCCGCCAGTCGCAGCCACGGGCGGCACAGCTACGGCGAGAGAGGGCTGGGGCGCAGCGCAGCGCAGCGGCCGCCACGTGCAACGCGCTCACAACGGGACGTCCTGCCCGCTCCGACACCCCGGCGCTACTGCGCGCCGCCGCGCCCGCCGCCGCCGCCGCCACCGCCGCCGCCGCCGCCGCCTCGTGGCCGCCCCCCACCGCGCCGCCGCCACTTGCCGAGAGGGCCCGTCGCCACCGCCGCCGCCGCCGCCGCCGGCTCGCACCACGCCGGCCCGCGCCGCTTGATCTGTAACACGCGAGCTGATTGGCGGAGCTGCGGGGGTAATCGCGCCGCACCCCGCGTCGCGACGGCTGCCCGCCCGCCCGCCGCCGCCGCCACCGCCTGATTATCACCTCGCCTCGTCTTCATCCTGCCGCCGCCGCCGCCGCAACGGCGGTTGCGCGACGCGGCGGCGGTGGCGGAGCGGCCGGGCGCGCCGCGCCGGACGGTGGCGCGCTCAAGCGGCGGCGCGCCAATTTAGCGCCCGGCGGCCCTCACGCCCGCCACGAGGCACGAGGCAGCTGCCGCGCCGCTGTAATGGGCGCGGAGTCACTTACCGGGAATGAATTTTTGCGGGTGGGCGCTGCGGAGGAGGAGGAGGGCGAGGGGAGGCAGACGAAATCGCGCGTCTAGGTAAACTGTCCTTCGTGGCAAGCACTCAATTTGCGCCGCTATCCGGATGCTTCGGATGACGACGGCTGTAAATTCCGTGTTGCGCGTTCCGGCGTGAACAAGTTTCTCATCATTTTACACCTTTTTAAAATAATTAGTAACATTATGTTCGCTTGAGAATAGAATGGAAGAAATAAGGTAAGCGAAAGGAAAAGATTTTGTAGACCACTTTCTTTTATTTTGTAAACAAGAATAAAAATGGCATACGATAGTAACAATAGTAACACTATGTTTGAGGAATTATAAAAGAGTATTTTTCATGTAAAATAATTGTTATTCCATCTTTCTAATTTAAATGAGTTTATTTCCATAATTTAAAACAATATCATTCAACTTACTTTCGCAAAAGTAAACTTCTTTTTCAGTACTGGCCGTAGTACATGTTCTACGTACATTCGCACGTTCTCAACGAGATCTTGGAATGGTTGTCACCTTCCGTCTCACGATAGGCCTCGAAGGCGTACAATTCTGCAGTGATTGTTAAGGGCTACACGATTGTGGTAGAGGCGGCAACGTGCCTCTCCGCGCTATTAACACTTTCGTGTTAGAAATTGGGTAGATGAAAATCAGGCGAGGCCTTGTTAGTCTCACACCTGCCCGGAAGTAAACCAAAGAGTCACACCTTCCCTCATTTCCGTAAGCTATTAATAATTGACAAATGATTAATCGACAAGGAAAATTAATTTTCACGTCCCCAAATAATCGGAACCTTTAATATACCTATTTGTCTTTCAGCATGGTTTATCGTCGGATAATAATTTTTTTTTTTTCTGTTTGTGACTAAGCCGTCTACGATTGAAGAATGGTCTTACAATTAGACATATGAGTATCTGACCAATACTTACTTTACTGTTTTGATGTCGACATTTGAAATTAATAATTATTTTTGTTAATTATAACCACCTGATATCACTACGATATTACAGGATCTGTACGTACAGTGTCTAGAAATGTAAGTGGAAAAGCTTATCAAAGTGCATTAACTCTATTAGAGCTTAGTGCAAAATGTTCAAAATCTAATTATTTATTTTGGTTTGTCCATTCCGCTTGGTGGCGCTCGATGATGCGAATTGGCTCTAAAATAAAAAAGATTCGCTTTTGGAGTTGGATTATGCTCTTATGAAAATAATATAATTTGATCAGTGGCTCCATGTCTTTTTGACAATTTATATTCCCATTTCGATTTGTTTAAATTATCTTGGTCGTTTAAAAGTTGTTGTAACAGAATCACGTTAAGAAGAAACAAGACTGTTATTTTTTATGCGAGTCGGTGAATCATTGGCTCGCAGTTTCGGCACTTATTATCGCTGGCGATTGTCTCAAATTACAATCCTGTGTATTCCGTTTGGTTTACTTATAGTAGAAATGCTTTCAAATTAAGCATTTATACTGAACTTGATGTGGGGGTACCAACAAATTCGATAAACCCTTTTAATACAATACATCTTCCAGTCCACTCAGCTTGAGTGTTTTATTGAGTAAGCCATTTCTAGTATTGAGTAAGAATTCTAGGATATCGAAAATAAAAACAATAAAAAAGTTCTTTTTCAACACTGGGTAAATGAATTCTATTGTTTATTTGTTTTTCATTGCATGAGCATGTTTTTGACAACCACGCTTCGAAAAATATGTAGTAATAGGAGACAGCAAATTGCAGATCTTTGGTGCGAATGACAATAGTACGTACAATATTTCTATTGCTTCCAGATTTAGTGTAACAAAGAGTCCCATTTAAATAATTGTTCTAATAAAACATGAACTAATAATGCCAACACCTTGAAATAAAATACGATTTATTCCAAAAAGTTACTTTCGTCTCGTTACTTTTTACAGTTTATTTAAGAATTTATATTGTTTATTTTGTCCCTTTAATGTTCTATTTTTGATGTGTAAAATAGCTTTTAAAGTCTAAAATTCCTAATCTACTTATAATATATTATCCGAGTCATTTCATAAACTTATTGATGCCTCCCCTCTTGCGTACAAGAGTATATGAATTCACAACATTAACAACTAAACAATTTTAAAAAATTCCTGAATGTACTCCTCTTGCAATGAAATTTAGAAGAATATTTGAATGCAGATAGCTTCGTAGGAATAAAACTAGAAAAAAGTGAAAATTGTGAAATAAATAAAAATGGCCTCCAAATTTTAAGCCATATCTGTGTAGACATACGCGAAAGTATGTTACTACCAACACATACAGATTCGATACCTATAATATGTATAATGCATTCCGTGAAAAAGACACGAAAGTAGTAAAGTTGCAATTCACAACACAATAATACGATATTTACACTTGACACAAAGTTTTCATCCATTAGTCTTGGATCATTTTCAATTAACGTTACACAGGAAGACTTTCAACGGTCTCCCACTTGGCAACATCTCTGAGATGTTACATTCTATTTTGTATGTGATACCTCTGGAGTTTGAAGATGTGCATGATGGATGATTCCATCCTCCTTTCAAATCATGACCTTAATGTTTCGTTACTTTCGGGCTTGTTGGGAATAGCGTCACATATGTATTAATTCAAATTCTGCCGGGCAGATGGTAAGTTAGTTTAAGAGGCTTACATACATAATATTATCTTCCTCATGTGGACTTTGTTACTAGCAATACAAAATGTTTTCTGTCTTCACGCAACATAAACTTTTATGTGATAGGACATAGCAACGTCAATTATCTTGTGAAGAGATTCATGGAATCAATTTAACATATATTTTCCGGCAAGTACCATCTTCTGCAGTTCGGAAACCATTTTACAGACACTCGTCTTTTTGGGGGGAATCCCATTCAAAAATAAGTTAACATAAGTTAGATTGTAAACGAAGACCATCACATGACAACTATCACTTCTTCTGGCAATCGCTTGGAAGCTCATCAAAGATATAAATGATGTTATATTCAATCGATTTCTGCAAGCTGAACCAGTTGGTTACATCAAATTATGTAAGAGAACCACGCTATGTTTCAGTGACTCCAGCGTTTGCCCAAACTTGGGTGTATTTACGTATCAGAAACTCGAATTTCTCACCGTACAAATTGATATGCATTTTCAGTATTCTTTTGCGACAAATTTGTTACCATCTTACAACAGATTATTTGTATTTCTCGGTGAAACTAACACCGGGTCCGTCGTCGTTTTAAGGAGCGTATCTGGAAGAAACCGTTGCGTTGAGCGCATTCGCAGCGAGCTGACAATGCATTATTCAACTATTGTGAGCGCCGTAAATAAGGCGCGTGGGACGCGGGCAAGTGCGTGACGAGGCCGCCCCTGAGCGCCAGCCAATCGCCGACGGGCGCCCGCCGGTTCGTCGCCGCCGGTGCAGCGTGCAGCATGCACACACTTCATTACAGAGGACCATCACTAATGCATCCTGGTTCATATCAAATCACCCATTACACAAGGAATTCAAGCTCGATCCCATCATTCACCACATTAATTACCAATCCCATAACTTCTTCTCTAATATTCCCCATTTCCAAACTTTAAATTCATTCAACCTCTGTAAAAACCTCACTCATCCTACTCGCATCAAAATAAATATCCATTCCACATGTTTTGCAAATTGGTTTCAGACTTATAATAAAACCTGCGAGGTACCATCATGGTTTCCTCAATCTTTGTTTTAGTATTAAGTTAGGTTAACTTTTATCAATAAAGCCATCATTACATATGTATATTTAAATGAACTTGTCAATGGACAAAATCAATCAAATAATAAATAATTATAAAAAATACTTCATTCCAGAAATGAGAAGTTAAACTAGAAGGAATTGTGTTTATTTGGCGGGCTTTTTGTCCTCTTCGTGACAAGGTTATATTCGAAAGGCAAGCAAAACATGTACTAAATTCTTTATGATTGAAAGATATGAAATGGGACAAATAAGTGAATGAATATGGCGTGATTTGCATGTACTGAAGTTTATTTAAATTTGCGTGCAGCTCTGTTCCCTGTTTCTGACCCGAGGAGTGATGCCTAGTGATGGTAAAATTTTGCACTTTATTTTTTTTAAATCGCCTTTTGAAAGCAAGGCTATAGTATTTTGTAACATTGTAAAAATTAAGATTGAGCATTTTGTAGCATTTGTTGAGAAAATTATTATTAAGGGAGGACTCTTTGAGATAGAAAAAAATATTTTGAAGCATTTTAGATTTTCCCATTAAAATTAGGAAATAAGAAAAACTAATTTAATACATCGCCAGTTGTGTACTTTAACAAATATTTAAAGAAGTAATTTGAAATCCGTAGAATGATTCGTGTCTTATATAGTACTTTAGGTTTGAATAACTATTCAAAGGAGAGAAATAGGATTGTCTTGCAATTTGAAAATTTTATTAGAACAACACAACATTGTTTTTAAAGATCATGTATTTTGTTAAATGGAATCAATTTATATTATACCTATTATCAATATGTAACACTATTAGTGGAAAATAACTGAGAGCTTAGAGAACGAAGGAAAACATAAAATGCAATTTAGAAATTACATCCCTGATTCATGAGCAGTTCGCACTTTTCACGGCATTTCGCCTTTTGCAATCGATTTCGCATTTTATCGCAGCTTGAAAATCTTCAGAAGTACACTGTACCTACCGTCAAACTTTCAATTACTATTTTTTCAGTGTTTGGTAACATTTCACATTTTAAGCTATTGCTAAAATATACCATTTCTAGTGATGCCACATCGACAACAAAACATCGATGTTGCCAAACATTCAAAATGAAAACATCAATGTCAATAAGTCATCGACCAGAAACTATCAATGATTTTTAAACATCGATTTTTTAAAGTTGGTTTGATAACCATTAGCGCAACAATTCGTGCGCAACAAAACTGAATTTGTTGGTTGCCGTGGATATCAATTTATTTATTAGTTTTAACTGAAAATAAAGTTAAAAACGCCTCACCGGGTGCGAAAAACGAGGAAAGACGATGGAAGTACCAGAACATCAGGATCATCCCCGACAAGAGACTGTAGACTGCTTGATGATGTTAGCACAAGCCACGTCCGTGTGTTTCGAACACATAAACGGACAATGGTACCATTAGTTATTATTTCGTATTTTAACTTTTTCAAAATTGTGATTATGGGAATTTTTCATCCACGAACAAAACGTCAAAAATGCAAAAACATCAAGCACAAAACATCGAAGTTAAAAAACATCGACTTCGATATATGGATGAAACATCGATATTTTATAGAAGCATTGATGTTTTGAAAACATCGGTATAGATGTATGTAGACTGCAGCGTGCAGTGGAGACTCTCTCTGTCAGGAGCGAATCCAGCCGATCATTTGGGGCCGGCGGCATCACAGTTTTGTTCAATTTGATTTGATTTTTTTGATCAAAAAACAGTGAAAATAAGTATGGGTGTATATGACGTATGGGGGGGGGGAAGATTATTTGCGCCCGTGTTCTTAAGTTCTACAATCCCTTCCCAACATTTTAACTATAAATATGATAGTTGAAAGATGAATAAAATATAAGAAAGAAATAATAATATTTAAAAAAGCCCGAGATTAGCAACATTTGAAAAAAATAGATATTTCTTCCCCGAGTTATAGAAAACATGCAACGGTAAAAGAAATGCAGAAGCGATTTTTCTGCATTGCTAACAAAATAGTAACTCACCTTCAGCCACTAAAAGCAAAAGGAGTGCTCAACAAAACGTGCGCATAGTGAAGCTAGATGTAGTATGTCCAGAAGCAAAACAAGGGGTCATCTCAGCATTTGCTGAATGGACCAGGGACACTGAATAAAAAACTGATCGAGATGGGGGTCATTGACCCGGAAGCTCAAGTACATTACTTGTTACAGGCTTATTACGTCTTTTCTTTTTGATGGTCAGTGTATTCTCGAATTGTATAGAAACAGTTACGCAGCAGAAAATATTTTACTTTTAATTTAAACTTGTGTACCGATACCAATAATAAACATGTTAGTTATATTGTATTTTATTTTTGTAGAGTATATATGATAGCATACATTATCTCTAGGCGTTCGGAGATGGGAGTAGGCATGGCCCCCAACCCCTCCCCTTGGATCCGCCACTGCTCCTTTTTTAAAAAAAATTATTTATTGCTTGTTGGGTTGTACATAGATCAGTAAAACACTCTTTCATATGTATTGATGACTTACTAACTAACTTAAACTATGCTTAACCTAGTTCTACTATTGCTACTACAATGGGGTAGATTACTCATGAGAGTATCTACAGATCACAATTGTCTGAGAATATTTTTAGGAAGGAATCGAACGGGTATCTATTGTTTATTCTGGTCTGTGTGTTGTTTGTTGAGGCTAAATTGTATTGTTTGAGTTGATCTATTGAGTGTATGTTAGAGTAGAAATTATTGGATAGCGTGCTATTTGTTGGATGATGGAGTTTATATTTAATTCACTATGGAGTTGATGGTTTGTCACTGCTCTCTGTTCGCTGTAGGTGTCCCAAGAGACTGGCCGGCCGGACATAAGGAGAGCTGGGGGACAAGGGAGTGGCGCCGTTGATCCCGGCCGAGTGCAAACAATGAGCTCAGCGCGGCGCCGCAACGCCCCCTCCCCCTCCCCTCCCCTTACCCCCTCCCCCCTTTCCAACTCGCCCACGACTCACGCGCGTCTCCTTCGCGGTCCGCGTCGCGCCGCCATCTTGCGCAAATTCCACCGCAAAGCCACGTTTCGCAAACCCGCAGGCTGTCCAGTCACTTGGGGAGAAAAAAAAATATTCCAAGAAAAAATATATGTAGACATTTTTTATCTCTATCGTTCTTTGTGTTTATCGAAGTGTTGAATTAGAATTTTAACGTTGTCACCTCGTAAACGTTGTGCGATATGACAAAAGTGCAAAATAATGTAGAAGTTGCTCTCTTTAAAGAATTCGCTTATAATTCGAAAACTATGCAGTCTTTGTAATAGATAATAGAATGTACAAAAATAAATCACATTAAATTGTCTACTAAAGATGTCTCGTATTTTTCGTCAGACGAACGATATGTGCTATAGATTTCGGCAATTTTGCACAAAGATTTCACCATCTGTCAAAAATGTATTTTGGGAGGGGGTTATAACTAGGGTCATTGTTCCTTTGGTAAAACGTGGCTAGAGAACAATAAAATACATCGCCCTATGATGTGTTCGTCTAGTTTAAAAAGACTCGATAAACGACTTTTCAATCAAGATAGGAATTCCTCCCTTTTGACTGAAAGTCTACATTTAAAACAAAATTCAACTGGCCACAGAACCGCTGTGACGTATGGACCATGAACATAGGACAAGGAAAAGCTGGGAGGTCCTCCTACAAACGATTTCTGATCGCAAAGCGAAGATTTGAAAGCAAATATTTCTTTTGGTAATTACATGCAGTAACAATAATTATTAGAAGAATAGATGTAATGAATGTGTAAATTCCTTCCTTCTCTCCCCTGAGAAATCATCTCTGCAAGGTAACTAAATAAATTTCGCGACTCACCTAGCTGTGGTCACACTCGATAAGTCTCAGCATCACCATTAATGAATAGGACAATATTTTATTTAAATATTACATTACTGATCATTGAGATAAACTTCATAATCAATATTATTATCATTTTTTGTTGTTCTCAATGGAGACTTAGTTTGTTATGCTTTTCTACGTGGCAAATATAATATGATTGTTTGTAAAACGCGATGAAATGTTAATGGTTCTTCTTACACTCTTCTTTGATTCGATTACACACTGAGATTCATGTTCTGGATTTGAACGTATTTTGTTTCTTTGCGTATACTAAAGTCAATACGGCTCAAGATCATTTTATTTTTTTATTTCAGATGTTAGCAGGTCTATTATATTTTTTAGAAGTGCACTCCTAAAGATGCTTGTAAATGACATGCGAAACGTCGGGCACGAAAAATACAGACATATTTGACAATACACACTTATTGAAGTCCAAAAATTGAAAGCATATTTGTGTTTTATTTCTAATATTTTAGTGATAATCAGAATTTTACCAAATTTTATCTGTTTATAAACACCGGTACAATAATAATGTTTAACTTGCCAAGGATGATTACCATTGGATGATTTCTCCGCTCATGTTCTTCTCAATTTGCGAACTCATTTGCTTACCGTTCTGAAAATTGAATAAATTGCAAATATAGTACTGAAAAAGAGGATTTTAATGTGGCAAGTAAGGGACTACTTTAAAAAAATATTTTTATTTCAGTTACGTTCAAATACTCCATCTGAAGTTAATCCATAGAGACAAGCGTGTCAATAGTGGCATCTTTTGCATCGTATTACTATAGTATTACATTGTAGTATGTAATTTCTAAAATAGTTAGTGTAAGTTCGAAGCCGATGCAATTAATACGAAAAATTTCGTGTTATGCTGCAGCACTCCTTGTTTATTGATTATTATAAGGTTGATAGATTTATATTCACTTGAGGAGATGTTCCATGCTAATCACTATTCTTACCAAACAATAAACTATTTTTAACACTTCTGCTCTAGAATACAAGACAATTGAACAGGTATTGAATCTCAGTGACTGATAGTAAAGTTAGATAACGTAAAACAATTATGGAGAATGAATACATAGTGAAGAGAAATCTATGGAATAGTAAGTAGCAATCTTAGCAAATAATCTCTGAAGAAAGAATGAGTAAATCATGTACAATTAAATGTAGCCACGAAAGAAGGGATAGGCGCGGTACACAAAATTACAGCTCTCCTTTAGAGGTTTCTCACCGACTCTGAGAAGGTTATTCTTTTATTCTTCGAAACCGGCTGGAAGAGAAACATACCTGTGATGTTCTTGTTGGATGTCGTCATTTACTATACTGTAGGTCATCCAACGGTATAAACTAAATTCGTTGATATAAGGAAATTGAGATCCATTTTTTCAGCGCCGAGGGACCTGCGATTGGATGCATGTCAATTGATCTCCATATTGCCACTAACAACGCAAACAAATCTCCGAACTCTATCGGCGACATTGATAAATGGCAATCGACATTAAAATTGTAAAGCAAACACTTCACTACAAAAAAAGTCATTTTGACAATGATTTAAAATAGAAAATTGAATTTGTTGTCAAACACAAATATGCACTAACAATAAATGGATATATTTTATCATTTGTTAAGAAATTATAACAAAGAACAATGCGAAAAAATAAAATAAATATTATATGTATTCAAAAATTTTAATATTTTCATTTGCCGTAGATATGTATTTCGATGATAAAGAGTAAATTTCCAGAATAAAATTAACATGAAAAAGAATTTCATAATTTATTTGCTGTCAAACAGAACATAGAACATGGGATTCTGGTAGTTGTAAAACCACAACTAATTCCAATCTAGCATGAAAATTCGACTACAAGAATCACCACTTTGAACAGGCTGAGTTTAAAAGCAGCCACAAAATAGATTTACAAATTACTTCCGTCTTTCATTTTTAATTTTTCGCGCTTACTTCGTATGTTGTAATTGTGCACCGGAAAACGGCGAATTTCCACAGATTACTTATTTTCGGGTCCTGGTAACGAAAAAGTGGATAAATTTGATTCCCATATACAGAAAATTACTTCCTCTAACACGTTGTGTAGTCAGAGTAAATGTCAGAATCCCATCTCGATCTTCAATACTGTAGTTGTAGGAAGGCGCCGAAAAAATTAACCATTTGCAATTTTCGAAAAATCAGGATTTTCAACGAAAATAAGATCTGAACCATTCTCTTAAGCGTCATTTACGCTATCCATGGATAAAGTATAATAAAACAAATAGGAACCGTTTTCGAGAAAATTTTGAGAATGTTGTTGAGGATTAATGTAAAGTACATCCAAAATTAAAATATCTGTTTCAAACTCAGAGAGCTTTGAGTTTCTTTAAATTGATTGGAGAAAACAAATTTTGGAGAAAATCGGCTGAACGTTTCAGGCGCTAGCGTTGACCACAGAGGTTTGAACTGACGGACGGACAGACGAACGGAAATAATTTGTCGTCAATCGAGTTTTCGGAATTAAGGACTCAGAAAGTATGGATTCTGATACCTCAGTCTTAGAGGAAGTAATTTTTTACACATAAGAACAAAATTTACCCACTTTTTGTTACCAAAGCCCAGCAACAAGAGTTTTTCTGTCAAAAATTCGCCGTTTTCCGACGCACTGTTTCAGTAGTTTCTCTTCATACGAAGTAAGTAGAAAATGGATCAAACAATATCATAGTACTGATTGATTAATTCGTGTTTCCAGGCGCGTCAACAGCTGTCGTCGTCAACTTTCTCAGTTTTAATATAGTAACATTTTCGTCCAGATTTGCCGTTTTCGGGATGTATGTGAAAAACCCACTCTAATAATATTCTCATCGCCTTGTGATAATATGTGGTTTTGTTGTTCTTATTTGGATTAATAGGATATTGATAACAGCAAAACCACACAATTCTCGCAATAATAATGACACCAACACATTTCCCACATTGCATATCTGCTTTTGAATCTCAACACTAAATGACGCCTCTGATTTAAATTCTAAAGTCGCCCGTCCTTCTTCTAACGCATCCATTCGTTTCCAGATGGCTTTGTGGGATAGACCTGCTCTCTCACCGAAGGGAGAGAAATCCAAAACTGCTCGGCTGATTGTTAAAATATTCAGCCATAGAATACATCGCAGGTATACAACGTACAACATACTTCCAACTCTGACGAAACAAATTTCTCAAGTTTTTACACGATTTCTCACAATTATTTTAAGGTTCTTTTAAACCGTGTTTACGCCTCAAATCCACGTACTAACGACGGCTTGTCAGTGAGCATTAACGCGGCCCATGTCGCAATGCGCGAATGCCCGTTCCTCCCCAGGGCTAGCACACGACTTCACATGGCCCTCGCCAGTACACACAACGCCCGCGGCCACCGCGAAATAGCATACAATTTCTCGCCGGCCGCGGCTGAGTCAGCGCACAGACGATGAATTAGGCTCGAGGGTGCTTATTTGGCCGAACGTTTAGAAGAAGCTTATTAAAATGCTATATAAACAGGGAGGGACCGCATCGCGGTAATTGCGGATAATAGCGGCGAGGGTCACTGGGGATCAAAGGCGCAGGGGAGAGCGGAGGGTGGCGGAGGGCGGTGGCGGAGGGCGTGAGGGCACGGAGGGGACGGCGGCGGTGGAGGGGACGGCGAACGGTGGCGGGCGGAGGGCGGCGTAGGGCGGCGGAGGGAGGGCGGAGGGCGGCGGAGGGCGGCGGAGGGCGGCGGAGGGCGCGAGGGGTAGCGGGGGGCAGAGCGGGGTGAGGCGGGGTGGGGCGGGGAGAGGCGACCACGCACAGTATCAGAAGGGGAAGATCGCTGCTCTGTTAGACGGGATTGCGGCAGTTCCGAGTGAAAGTACCTGATTAAAAATTAGATAAGCGGAGGCGACGTGCTAATCACGCCCCTGCCTCGCTGCGCGCTGTTGTTTACGGGCCCGTGCGAGTGCGAGAAATAATCCTGCGCATTGAGCAGAATCTAATGTGAGTTCAGGCAAGGGTCGTGTGTGTTTATTAAATTCAGAGGAATTGTTTAAATTTGGTTTACCAGGGCTTAGAATGGTGTAGTTTTCACATTTTGAGGTTCATTTTAGAATCCTTGATTTTACTCTTCTTGTATATCTGAGTATCCCGGAAGAATGTTATTTATTTATTTGTTTATTATTTCATGTGATACACATCAAAACATACAGGCAATCCACGATCTGTAGTTGCATCTCCAAAACTCCGACTCTTGTCAGAGAGTTTGCAAGATCATTGGGCGAAAAGTGATGCGCAGAATGGTGATTCGCGGGAATGCGGGAAGGGTGATGAGTATCAATATCATACGTCAAAGAATTATGCGATATATCTGGCGTCTCATCTAGCAATTGTGAAAAATGTCTCGACATTTTTTCCCACTACTCGTTAATTAAGAAAGTGTGTATTTATCAGGTGACTTTTATAATTCACCATATTTCTACTATTGGAGTCACAATATACTCCAGGATAACAAATTGTTGATAAAAATTGCTTCAAAGTATTATGATATCATGGTGTTTTTTGGTATAGGTTTTATTGACAGTTACTTATTTAGTAGTTTACATTTTTTAAATAATTAAGTTCATTTTATTTAATATTATTATACAACTATTATGAGGTATTATTAGTATGAATTTACTTTCTTTTTATGTTCGTCGATACAACTTTTCATCCATAATTTCTCTTCTCTAAGAAGTAAGATTAATAACTAATTTCATAGGTCTATATTTTATTTTTGTTTTAGGTATCATGTAGTTCAATTTTATTGCAATATTTACTTAAGAAAAATAATTTGATCTCTTTTGATAAAATTGTTTGAAATAAAAGTTTTGTAGTTTAAAACTACATATACAATGTTTAGAAAATAATATATAAAAGTTACAATTGCATTCTTGTTAACGGGGACTTTTATGTCTCGCATATGCAGCTTCTGGATGGGAAACTACAACGTCGTTTTAGACAATTTATTATTTTGGGTAATGTATGTAAAACACAGTTCATTGGTATTGGTTGATACATGTCTTGAAATATTAACTAATGACTGTCCTAATAAATAAGCACTGCCGTCGTTAGTAATGTCATGAATAAGCAACCTTTGGAAACAAAGGAAAGGGGTATAATATTTCTTTGAAAACACCATCACTCCAAAACTTTCCTCAAGACGTTTTCAGAAAAACCCTAATCAAAAATAACTTACAAGTATATGCAGAAACTATTTATTTCCCTAGTTAAATATCTTCTGCAATAGTTTCTCGTAGGCTTCTCGCCAGCTGGTGGAGACGGGGACAGGTGAAAAATGGAAGGACTACGGGATCTCCTTTAGGCATACGCTACGACGTGGGAGCCGCATTGAATATTCCAGAAATTACTAAGAAGTTTGTGTCGCCAAACCGGCCCTCTGTAATTTTCAAGCGCGGCATGCAAGATTGAGCGTCTTTACACAGGCGAGCGCGGCGGCCGCGTCGGGCGGGGGGGGGGGCGGGGCGGAGGGGGAGGGGGGACCGCTAACGACGCCGCCGCCGTCTTTTGTCCGGGCTCAGCAGCATTATTTACTTGTCCGTCTAATTACAAGCGGCCCCTCGCCGCCATATTGAACACGGCCGCTGCAAAATGCAGGAGGTCGGCTGGGAATGATGCATTGCGGAGCGGTCGCGGCGATGCAAAGTTGATGCGGGGCGCATTAAAACGGCGTTCGGGAAGAGCAGGAAAACCTACGGCCCGACCCCGCGGCGGAAAACCAACTCGGTGCGTCATGACAGAGCAGGAAGCGAGTGACGGGGCGTAATAACCACCTGGTGCGGCAGTGGGGATGAGTTCCTCGTCCGAATAAGATAACTATCGTCTTCCGTCATCCTGTATGTCTTTCAGTCATTAGAAGCTGTCAGTTATTCCACTTTTGTTCAGGTTATTATATTGATTCACTTAGCGTTCATTGGGGCTGTATTTGATAAGTTTGAAAATTGCAGTCGACATCAGTTATAGTGAACTTCTGAGGACTAGCATTTTTGGTTCACTATATCAGAGCTTCACTATATCCGATGATGTCAAAATTAAAAGGTACTTCTCGACGATTTATTTTATTATCGTAGAGATACTGCAAAATACATTAACAGTACGAGCTGAAAATTTCAATATCTTTACTTGGTCTTAAAAGATCAATTATTTTCAATTGTTAGCAACATTCTTACATTTTTCATTTTTACGTCAACGTTTGTAAATTTTTCATTAGTTAATTTGTTTAGATCCTTCTCCAGATTTAGTGCACTCTCCGTAATTGATTCTGCGTTGTCCACTGTTAAGTATCGTAATGCAGTCTTGACATTCTTCAATGTCTCTTGCAGTGTTGGAACACAATCTTTATTTGTATCGTCATCACTCATTAGAAAGTTCCCCACTTCGTGTACGTTACCTCCTTCGATGACGACCTTTGGCCGACGATATTTTCCCAAGCTGCCTAGTGTTGGATTTTGTGTCACTGAGTCGATATTTGTTTTAGGAAGGAATTAATTTACAGGACGTATTTCCTACGTTCACTACAGCAGAGGTTCAGAGTTCGCTATAACCGAATCTTCTTTGTAAAGTAAGTTCACTGTGTCCGAGTTCGCTACAATCGGACACTTACTATAGTGACTCCTTACTGCTAACTTCTCTGACAAATGAAATGATAAATTTCTCACATATTTTTGTACGTCTTTGGCATTTTGGGTCGATTGTCCGACTTTGCCGACTACCCAACTGTGTCTCCCATGCCTGGGACTTAATTCCCATGCTTGAAGGGTAAGAGAGACATGTGAGAAACATATAATTCCTTCACCGAAACTACCAAATTCCGCATGCTTGAACTTTCCTTCGTCACACAGCTGCAGAAACTGAGACCATTTTAAACGAATACTACAACTCTATTTTTGCCTCGACCGGAAATCAAACCTGGCACCACAATACGGGAAGCTACGCTACCCGTGTAGTAACGTGTACGTGAGCCTTCCTAGAGGCACATATTTTTTACTTATGTATTTTTCTCACAAACGAAAGTAACACACTTTCAAAGTTATTCTTGTATTGTAATGAAAAAAAATTGCAATATGATTAACACATAGGGTAAAGTTGCCCAATTTTGACCGTCGCACAGTGTGTAATTTTGACGATCTAGGAGGAAAAGATTTATAACTCTCTTTGAAATGAATTTCTCGTAGTTTTTGGAGGTCTGTTGTGTAAATGTCCTACGCGTCGCCTAAATTGCACCACTCACATTTTTCTATATATAAGATGTTTGGGTCACAAAAATTGACGCTAATATTTGTGGATGCTCTAACGAGATGTTAAAATGATTGCACTAAAAATTGACTATGAAGGATTAGTATTACAGTGTTTTTGTAGAATGACTTACTATTTTTGTCCTATAAGTCGTTAAGCCATTGTGAGCGTAAGTAATTGCAACTGCTATGCTACACGTTACAAATGTAGCATAGCTTCCGAATACTTGTAGTAAGACCAATGTTGCCCTTTAAGAAGTTGGGAGCCCATAAGGAAGAGGAAGGAAAGATCGCGCGCAGTCCGTGGCCTGTTTGTTAGGGAAACCCTCCGATATTCGCGTAGTGTTAATCGGAGAAACCACGGAAAACTACCGATGAGGGCAGCCGACTACTAGAATTCTCCAGAGAGCAGCTAAATTCGACCTAGCTATGTAGCAAGTGAATCTTATCACCATCGGGATTCGAACCCTAGAACCCCCCGGTCAGAGACACTGCAGTAACATGTGAACGCGTTTGGGTACTGGCTCCTATACCGAATTTATGAGGACCTCTATGGTCTTGCCCTGCGTTTGCTGCGGAACGTGAAGGGGAGGCGGGGAAGGGTGGGCTGGAGGGGGGCGGGTGGTACCCAAATGAGCCCCAGCGGCGGGGTGGGGGGTGCGCCGGGGGCGGGTCCCGGCGACTGACAGCGCGCGATAGCCGTGATGGAGCCCCGAGGCGACGGTGCCTCTTATTTCCTGTCGCCGCCGATACGGCGGGATGGCGCTGTCAGCCCCCGCGATCCGCCGCGCTCCCTCCCCTTCACCCCTCCCCTTCCCCCCCTCCCCTCCCGCACAGTGTTGGTTCGCGGGGTTTAAAAGGGGCGGAGCACTTTCGGAAACGGTGGCAAAAGGAATTCTCGAACAACGCTTCACTTACTTTATATCAGTTCTTATCCCTGTATTGGCTGTAGTAAAGTCCTCAGTCCACTCTCATTACGATTCTCCAACCTCGGGTTACGTGTCACAATTCTATGGATGGGGTTGCAAGCAACTGCGCATGCGCAGCGATGTATGCCGATGCATATTATTGCTTCGCCTCTCTCAGACCCGCACCCAAAGTAGGTGAGGGTCTTGGGTGGGGCTGAAGCCCCTCTACTGAATTTTTTTACTTCGATGTCTTGGCTAGCTGTAAATAATTTGTATTGTTCCTTTTTAGTCAAGCTGTCTTTTAGACTTTTCGCTCTACAAGCGTTCTGTATATCCCTTTAGTTCAAATATGTCACGTCGCCAGTGTCCAGGACATCTTCTCCGTCCCTCTTCTCACATTAGACAGTGGGGTTGAAATATTTCCCCTCCTCGGACCTCTCTTAAACTGGTACTATAGCAAACGGTTACCAAAAAACCAAATATGCCATAATTTAGAATTATTTAATTGCTAATTAATTACGAAAAAATACTTTTTTGCTCTTCAATTTTTTTAGTAATTAATGGTGAGCTAGCTTAAGATTAGCAATATTAATTAATTTTAAATGGTTGCATATGATTTTTGTCGTAACTGTTTTTGGTATGACAGCTTAAATCTTAAGTGCTAGTTTACCATTAATTAAATTACTCGGAAGTTTCAGGAGCAATTAAATTAATTTTGCACAATTAATTAGCAATTAAATCGCTCTACAAGATGACATATGTGTTTTTGTGGTAATCGAAAGTGGTGTGCCAGCTCAATCTTAAGCTAGCTCACTATTAATTACGCAAAAATTTTAAGGACGAAAAATGAATTTTTGCCTAATTAATTAGCAATTAAATCGTTCTAAATGGTGGCCCTATTTAGCTTTGCGGTAACCGATTGTTGTAGTGCCCGCTAAGAGAGGTTCTCCTCGGCTGCCATAGGAGGTCCTAGGCCCGTCTCCACCACTCACTAAATAGGTGGGAGAGCGTGGCACTCTAAGGATGCATCTCGGTTAGGGAAAGCCAGATTGGGCGAGGGTATTTTGGTCTAGAGTGGAAAAGAAGTGGGTTTGAAAGGTGATACCTGGTGTTTGTCTGTTCCCACAGGCGTCAACATGCAGCATCCGTGCCTCACGTAGGATACAAGCCCTGGTGCAATACTTACAGTAATACTAACAAAAACGCATCACCTCGCTCACAGTTGTTATCTGCAATATAATCCTGAAAATACACCACCTGATATGCTAAAATTGAGTGAGTTATAGAGGTAAAGGAATCGAAAACATTGTATAATACACATAAAATATGTGATTACCAATTTCTACTAATTTTTTCGTAAAATTTGAAAGATCTGTAAAACACAGAAAATACAGAATGGCCATTTTCTTTTGGTGATTCGGTTTCATTGAGCACTACTCTAACACGTGTTGTTTTCCTAAGCCCCTGGGACGTACACCGACTACATCCCGCGGTCATCTTTTCCTAAGTTGTTAACCTACATCCCCCAAAAGGCTTAGCCCAACTGTATCCCATTCCATTTTCCTCCTTAGTGTGGATTGATTTCTATGCCTACCGTGGTCTGTTTAGTATTGTATTGGTCGATTATAATTGTTTCATTTCCGTCTGTTTTTAAGAAACATTTGCACATCCTTTAGAGCACTGTCAACGTTGAAAATCACCCTTAAAAGTTGCTGGAAACAAAACGTGAAACCTCCAATCACGAGTATCATCTTCCTTCGCTGACTTAACAATTCCGAAGATTCTACCATGTTCATCGGTGTTAAGGTTTTCTCTGGAGTGGTGCAATAACAACTATTTGCACTGGAAACTTCACTTGTATCTTAAAACTTAATTCCGTACATTTTTCTAGGGGACATCGTACCTCTGGCTTCCCTGTGGAGCCGTCTTCGGCTGTGTTGTAAGGAGTTTTGTTTCTGGCAGATGATGCAGCAATGTTGAGACTTTCAGAGGCAGGACAAACAACTCGGCCGTGTGGTCCACTTTGAGAGGTTGTGAAATATCAGTTCCATATGCGGAACCCTCTTCACCTACTTGCTACATAACAATTTCAGAATTTATGTCGTTAATTTACTGGCACGTACGGTGTCAATTCTGAAAGTTCTTAAAAATATCAACTCCTGAACCAGAGGTCCACAAAAGTTCTGAATTTCTTGGAGCCAACGCCCTTTTCCATGAGCCAGGACGTTATGGAATAAATGGAACGTAGGAAACCTGGGTTCCTGCTTGTATACAAATTCATATAATGAATATCACATTGATAAAGTGATATCATAAAATCAATATGCAATTGATTTTACCACAAAATAATACCACTAAAATTATAAAATAGAATAAAATATAAAAATAATAAATTGGCTTTAAGAAGTATGGTGTGCAAGTCGGGTATTCTATGCTCGTTTATCAGTATTTTATACGCCAAAAACAACTATAGTGTCGAAAATAGTGATGTACATTAAATTGACTACATTTCTTGATAATTTTGTTAGTAAGATACATAGGTGTCTTTTAAATGGTATTTACAAGAAATTCGATTTGCATGTAATTCCAATGTTTCTATTAGGTTTTGAAGACAAATACATATACCGAGTCCATTTTGATATATCAACATCGTATCACATAAGCTCTTCAGAAGTCTGGTTCGCAGCTTGTTTTTAATAATGTTCATATTGCTGAAGCCTCGTTTGCATGGTGCCGAATAAACTGGTATTGTTGCCAGGAGGTTTCCTAACACTGGAAGTGGAACTTTAAGAGTGAGCAATGCTTCCAGCAAATTTAATGGAAGAGCCCTTCTCAGCACTATGAACTCAATTCTCATACCTCTCAATGAGAACTTCATGTATATTGCGCTGCTTGAGAGTAATTTGTTTGGAAAATTGGATTAGCTTTAATTTCATTATCTCCATCATTTTGGAGCATTTCCCTGATGAGCAAAAATATGTACGAAAGTTGCTATTTGAGAAAAAAGGTATCCTTTGAAACCCATCATTTAAAATTTGAATCCCACTTTTCAACAACATTCTTTTTAATTTTAACAATTATTTTTTCTCTCCTGTCTCTGTATACCCCAGAGGATACCAATTCTTTTAATGTCGTTAAGTTTTGGTGAAATAATTACCATTTCCACCTGTTTATTTATTTGATTTAGAATCTGCACTAGGACCTGAACAATTTACTCCAAAGTAGATAGGGCATTTGCAATAATTGCAGTATTGCAGTTGCAATAATTAAAATTAACTAGCGGAATCCGTGTCAATACATCACAAAAAGGATGAGTAGAAAAGATACAACAGAAAAGTACTTCATAAACACTATTCAGAAAATTGAAAACTCCAAGGTATTGTTTCACTTCATTTTGTACTTATTCTCCAAGACTATTGAAATATTGCATAATTCTGAAAAAGATATGAGAGAAAAAAATGTCATCAGATTTGTATTTTATTGGCTAAAATTCACAAAATCACATGTGTTACATCTTTTGACAGTGAGATGACACTTTTGAAAAGGGTCCTTGGAGAAGTACTCATCCTATACATGGCGTTCGAGGAGAGGTCTGCTATTTACCGCATTAACCAAAATGTTTTATATTCACCAAGTATATGGATGTGTATGTTTGTAGTGGATCGTAGGAAGAATTCATACTATCTACCTTACTTGAAAACGTAAGGTATCACAAATAATTATAATCAGTGGGATGTAGAAGACACATGTATCTGACCATTTACTGGACATTGCGTTTATATAATTAATTTTAGCCTTTAGAAACACTTTTTCCCAACATAATAAAGTTCACTGTCTTTGCTTAGCTAACTATTAAACGTTCACAGCTTTTAGTAGTTTAATTGCAACTTCTACAACGAAACTGCATAGACCAAACATATTTAGATGGCCTTGTAAATAGCAAATGGCGGCAGATAAAGTGTATTCTATTAATTTTAGTATATTGTTAAAATTTGGAGTTTGTACTAAAAAAACTGGTTGAACCAGGGTTTAGGGTGTTAGGAAGAGTATTACAAATTACGAAGAGCAAGCGCTGACATATGTGTGTTACACTACCTTTCATTTAAAGAAAAATGTTTGATTGAATAGAAAGCTGAAATTTCTTTTTAAACGAAAGCTCTTAACGTTTGAAATACATAGATATCAATTGAGTTTTTCAATTGAATTTTATAAATATCGAACTACATAAAATATCACTACTACTTATTTAATATGAACGAAAATTCTTATAGCCGTTTTTAATACTCACGCCTGGTCGTTGTATCTGTTGTAGCTTGGCAACAGCAATAATAACTGAATAATTATTATGTTTCTTTGTGTTCGCTCTACATGCCACGTAAGCGGAAAATAGAAAGAGATGGAGAAGGTTTCATATCATACACGAATGAACCCATTAAAGCTTCTCGCCTTGTTCCCTTTGGTTAACACACAAAGCGCATGAGTTATTTGGTTAGGTTCTTAAGAAACACTCTTTTGTCCTCAAAATGACCAACTGGACTTCCAAATGGTACCTATTCATAGAGTTAAAAGTGGATTATGACATTCCGAGCATTAAAGTGTCACTGCATGCATTATTCCGTGACAGCCTGCAATCCTTTTCACTTGTCCATTTTTTGCGACGCGGGCAGTCCGTGGGGCCAGTTGCGCTGTTCGCAAGGCGTACCCGCAGCGGGACGCTCAAGAATGCTGCCCCGGCGGCGGATGCTTGGTCGCCGCTGGTGGCTAGACGCGGTCTGGCGGCGGGGCAAGAGGTGATGGTTGTAGGTGGGGGTGGGGGTGGTAGAGTTGGTGATGATAGTGGTGGACGTTAACCCTCCAGCGGCCGCGCTGTCGTAAATTTTACGACAGTAAGAGATTTTTTTTGTTTTGATGTCAACTCACTATTGTCAAAGACTTCTGCGTCCTTGGTATTCCTTGCAGGTATCTTTAGTGATGCATTCATGCAGCCACTGTTTAGTTTGCATGCTGTATTCAGTTTTTGTAACGCTCTATTCGGGATAAGTGCATAGTGACGTCACGCTGCGCGATCGCTGTTGTGCTAAAATATTGTATAATAATTTGGCATAATCGAAATTTTCTGTAAAATGTCCAGATAAAGAATTCATGTGAACGAAAATAAGAATATTCTTCAAGAGATGTCTGATCGGAGGAAGATCATAATTGGGATAGTGGCAGTGACAGTAAACGAATGTTGAAAATATAGACGAGCATCAGAACGATACTGGATCGAAACAAGATTTTTTTGATACTAAATACGAACGTTTATCAACGGATATTATTTTTGGTAGTAAATATCATTCTTATATATTATAATGCGACAATAAATTCCATTGTTCTACAATTTCTTTGATTTCTTCAAGAGTCATTGAATGTCGTAAAATTTACGACACGCGCCTGCTGGTGTGAACATTTTACGCGCGCCCGCTGGAAGGTTAAAAGTGGTATTGGTACAAGGTCGTGAGATTGTGATGGTGGCGGGGACCAATAGAGTTGTGATGATGGGGTACCGGATGTTGTGATGGAGAAGATGGTGAAGTAGATGATGATGGCCGATTGTGGTAGTCGTGGTGATGGTGACGATGGCGACAGTGATGAGCCGATGGAGCGAGCGATGTTGGAGATGGACGTGATGAAGGTGGTACAACTTATAATGGTGATAATCATGGAGGAAGAAATGACAGTTGTGAAGAACGAGATGGTGATAAGTTTTGGAGATAACGGTGAGAGAAATGGTGATGACGTTGGCGATGATGAATGAGATGACAATAAAGGCGGTGATAGAGGTTGCGATGATACGGGTGGTGATGGCGTTTATAGAGGAGATGGTGATGATGGTGATTATGATGATGATAAAGTTGGTGGTGATTAAGAGGAAGACGATGAATTTAATAGGATGGAGCGGTTGGAGACAGTTGTGTTGGTGGTGACGAAGGAGATATCAATGGCTGCAGTGATAACTGAGGGAATTCATTTCAATGATACCTTATTTTAGGTGGCGGGACTGCTCTTCCGACTTATGAAGCAAATTTTGCTAAGCTCCTTTCAGCCTCTAGCGGAGAAAGAAGGAATCACTCAGGCGACGAAACAGGCGATTTGAATTTAGCTCAGAGATTTCTTTTATGCTTTAGGTTCTTTTACATACTGTAAATCTACAACATGGGACACCGAGCTTTACTTCACCTCCTAAAGAAGGCGTTTTTTGCCCTTAAAAATCCACGGCTTCTACCGGTTTTTGAAACCGCCAACTTAGAAATATCAGCCCGATACGCTAACCGAAATCACAGTGGTGATAATGCGTCGTCGTCATTGCACGGGTGAGGGTTGAGCAGTGGCAGAGCGTGATAAAGAGCGGCGCGGCGGCGATGGCGGCGGGCAGGGGCTGAGGCGGCCACAGCAAATGAAGCGATTAGCGAGCAGCTTGTGCGCAGCGGCCGCCGCCTCCACCCTCCGCAGGCCCGCCAACTGTCACGCCGGCGACCTCCGCTGTGACGGCGGCTGCGGCGGAGACACTGAAAAAGCGGCGACAGCTTCCAAGAAGCGGAGATGGTTCAAAGATAGCGCTCCCAGCGCCGTTAATCTCCCTCGCCCCCTTTTTGTGGCGCGCATTAATAAAAGGGCTGTGTACGAATAATGCAGGAGTATCTCTGGCTTTGTTACTCGCACCCTTCTTGTGTTCAAACGTCCAAACAAAAGAAATCCTGATGAAGATATTTTGGGAAATACCGTCTGAAGAAATTTCCGAGAGAATGAGGGAAAAGGAAAACAAGGTTCTCTTGTGGTTGCAAAAACATCGGAAGGAAATTACATGCGTGTTGACAATGCTACTCGCCACTTATTGTAATGAACTGTGTTCAATGCCTCAGCGTCATCTCGACATCTGCATCAACCGTTTGGAAGTCAAAATGAGATGATTGTATGTAGAAGTGACTTTGACTTTCAAAAGGCCAATGCAGATCTCAAGATGATGGTTAGACCATCGACCTTCGTAACAAATCTCGAGTTAGCATTGCCAATGTCTTACGTAATTTTCTTGTACTACATTTACAACTCATCTAATAATGCTGTTTTGGTGTGCATAATTCGTACGGACAAGGCCGTTTACCGCTTCCCCATTTCAGCATGTATTAAGATACTCTCCTTTCCTGGTATCCGTGCTAGGGAAGGGGTTCCATCGCCTCAGTGTCTTGCAGTGACGAAAGGAGGTTTTAGTAAGACGAGGGTGGATTTGGAATTATGTTCAGAAGTGTCATTTAGATATGAGGGATTTTTAATCAATTTGTGACACGAAACAACTGGCTTTATTTCCATTCCGAAGAAAGGCAGACAAATGACTTCAAACATTCCACACACGGTACAGCAAAATTATATGCAGAAAGTTACGGTATCGAGTTCGCTCATTAAATAATAAGAATAGTACGGAATGCATTTTATAATCCGCATTTAATAGTTAGTATACACAGGCTTAAATGAATATTCGTCTCATTCGAGTTACAAAATTAAAACTAGTGAACTTTTCGTTCCTGGCTTTTCCTTATTTAAGCACGGTCCGTACTTGAGCAGATGACAGACACTACTCTATCTCCGTAGACGTTACGAGAAGTAACGAGCGCCGCATTGGAAGCGTTTGAGAAAGGAACACGCGTTTATGCGCGCCATAACAGTAATTCTTTGGGACAAAGGCCACGAGCAGGCGCCGAGGTCGCTATCTACGGGGGTGAGCGGCCGGGCGGGGCGGGGAACGGGTGGCGTCGAGCGGAGGGGCAGAGCAGGTCGGCCGGGGAAGGCTGGGGGCGGACAGCGATGGGACGGGAGAGGTGCAACCGCCGCTGGGTGGGGATGGAGCAGGCATGGCGGGGGTGCGGGGTTGGGCGGGGTGGGGCGGGGTGAGGCGGGGTGGGGTGGGGCGGGGTGGGGCGGGGTAGGGTGGGGTAGGGCGTGGGTGGGGCGTGGGTGGGACGGGGTGGGCGTGGGTGGGGCGGGGTGGGCGTAGGTGGGGCGGGGTGGGGCGGGGGTAGGGCGGGGGTGGGGCGGAGGTGGGGCGTGGGTGGGGCGGGGGTGGGGCGGGGTTGAGGCTGGGTGGACTGGTATGGAGAGCGGGTGGGGATAAGGGATGCGCTCCGCGGGAGGAGTAGCTGGAACTGAATGGGGCGGTTCGGAGAGGAGTGGGTGGGTCGGAGAGGGCTGGGGGCGGGGCCGGCAGCGATGGAGCGGGATGGGGTGAATGGGAGGGGTGGCGGAAGAGTGAGTCATCAGAGGAAGCACCGGCGGAGGTGGCTCAGGGCATCAATTGATGTCACTGCCGTGCCTCTGAGTGAGAGGACTCCTACGATGGACTTCCGACAGGTGGCAGAATTTTCGACACTAGCTTGTCAAGCTAGGTCCAATTCAGTCTCTGTCTTGGAAATAAAGTAGCGGCTAGCTGCTCTGATCGGTAGTTTTCCGTGATTTCTTTGATTAACAGCAGGCGAATGTTGGAGCAGTACCCTAACAAACGGGCCACGGACCGCGTGCGATCTTTCCATTCTACGCCTTGTTCTACCACTTTCCTTACTTACACACTTACGTACACTACACTACCACACATGCCGGGAGCTTAGAGTTTGTCGTGGCTGGGGGTGGCCGCCGATGAGAGATACCCATGTGCGAGTGGGAATTAATTGAAACTCCGTTAGTCGACGGTAGGTCGGCGCCGGATCTCACCATCCAGCGGGAAAGATCACCGCCACCTCCCGAGAAAAGCATGCACCACACTTACGGGACGAATGACATTAGCCGTTGTCGCGCCCGGAAACATCAATATCAATTAAAACGAGAGGACGCGATGCAAGACAGTGTATGACGACGCGTAACGAGGAGGGGTGAGACGGTGTGGGACGGAAGTGAGGCGGAGTAGGGAGGTAGCATGTGGAAGAGGGGAGCGTGAAGGAGTGGAGTGGGTGGGGCTCTGGGCGGAGCTTAGCCGGGCGGGGCGGGGCGTGGCGAGGCGGGGCTGCGAGGGGGAGGGGGGCTCCGCGCGCTGTGATTGATGTTCCGCCGGCGAGCGACAGCGCGAGTACGAGGGCGTTCGCGAGTCTATTAAGACGTTTTTCACGTGGCGCACCACCTTATCGCGCTGCGGTGCCCGCGATAGCGCCCGCCCCGCCCTCCCCGCCTCGCCCCACCCCGCCCCGCCCGCCCCCGGCCCGCTGCGCGCGTGAGCGGTCGATGCCTCAGTCACGCGTGTGCTGTTGAGAGGCGCAAGGCTCGAGCCGCTGCCCCTAGCTCTGCGCTGGCACTTGCAGCGAGTGGAAACATTTTCTAAAACGCAATCTCTCTGGCTGCTTTGTGGGAATCTTCCACTCTTGTTCTTCTATTCTTATATTTCATTTTTCTCCACCTCCCTCTTTTCCTCTTCTCGTTTTTTTGTAGTGCTGGGTATTTAGGCTGGGCCCCGTTTCTCTACTCTCCATTTCATAGCCCCCCCCCCACCTTCACCACCGCAAGTTCTTCTGTCGGTACTGGGACAGGTCAGTTGCTATTGATTCACAGAAAAGGAAATAGATCGTGCGATGCCTCAGTCACGCGTGTGCTATAGAGAGGCGCAAGGCTCGAACCACGTCCCTAGCACTGTGCTGCTAGGGACGTGGAAGTAAGAATGCAACCTCTCTGGCTGCTTTATGGGCATCCACTCTCCTTATATTCTTATATTTCCTGTACCTCCACCCTCCTCTTTGTGCTTTTCCTCATTTTTTGAAGTGAAGAGTATTTATGAGGGTTCCCTTCCCCTTCTCTCCAGTTTACATTCCATGGCCCCCGCCACCTTCACCGATTTTGAGTAAGACCTTGATCCGCGTAAATTTATTGCTTTTTGTATAAGTTCTTATCTATCTATGGTGTTCTTACAGCCAATGGCATTGTTCTTACGAGTACAGCAAAATTTTCTGCTAAAAAGTCTAAGGAAGTTTATTTCATCCATGAAATTCATGACTCTTCTTTAATTTTTATTCCTGCAGTATCTATGAGAGTAGACATATCGCCACAATGTCAAGTAGTAGTGAACGAAGGTATTTTAAGAGCGAGAAAGAATTTTGTGTCGTTTAGGTTTGAGGTTCTTGAAGAAGCCGTAAATCTGCGACAAGGAGCTACTGGCTTTATTTCTTTTCGAAATAAGGGAATGAAGGATTTATCCTCCCTTTCTCCCCCGGGTTCGAACTCTACTATAGCAGTTACGGTGTGTTACATCATCCAAAACTGCCGTGTATGTTCTTAATTACCTATAATCTTAATCGGATGATCATGATCAAAAATAGAAAAATTGATTTTTGGTTTTCCTCGGCGACTTTCAAAATACCACATAGATGTGTCATGGCTTGCCTTTATTGTTTCAATAATAATCCTAACAATTAGTTGTGATATTATCGTAGTACCTTTTTTCTTCGATCAGGAAACACACACGTTACGAGCAGAATGCAACTGAAAAAGAGTTCATCAAGCATTGATTCTAGACGAAATTAATGCAACCTGCAATGAACTGTAACTGAGGTTCAGAAAGGCGGTAAGAATTCTCGGAATTTGTCATTGCTTCGAGTTGCAGTCTACTTCTCATAAGTATAATGAAGTTAATATACTATTTGTATTGCAAAGAAAATTGTGACTTATTTAACTCGGGATATAATGTTTACTGGGTGCAGGACCTTTTGCTCCTGAGTTTAGGGGTAGATCAGAACAGCCGGCCTGCTAGAGTTCTTCTCCAGACAGCGGCTGAATGCGACATACCTAGCTGTCAAAAATCCCGCCACCCGAAGACCTCCCGGACAGAGGCACAGCAGGGGCTTCAGTTGGTGCCTTGAGGCACGTTGTAAGTCGGTAAGAATCCCTGGACCTCTCCTGAAGACTATTAACGTTCGCTCATTGAAATATGTAGAACATCCTAAGAAAATTGCGGATTAAGTGATACACTTGTTAATAAACATTATATCTACGATCAATTGTAAGAGAGTTATCGTATCATTTTAATTACTCTGCTTTATCCTCCTTGGACTTGGCTCACATCACCC
The DNA here is from genome assembly GCA_031308135.1 of Acheta domesticus. Classification (NCBI taxonomy): domain Eukaryota; kingdom Metazoa; phylum Arthropoda; class Insecta; order Orthoptera; family Gryllidae; genus Acheta; species Acheta domesticus. The sequence continues at coordinate 26,770,772 of JAHLJT010009436.1, read as the reverse complement.
TTTTACCATCATAATATTGCTTTAAGAAACTGAAAGAACATTTCTTTCCATTACGAGGTCTACACAACGAAAAGCTACTTAGAAAACGGAATAGGCATTCCGACTTCGCAGCTTGTGAAGATATCTTCAGCGAAAGCTCGTTCCACACCTAACAACTTCGTCTTTAGTCGGGACTTCTTCTCACTTAAATGCAAATACTTACAGATGTTTTCGGCCGTACGTTTTCATTCCTGTCAGCCCCTGACATGCAGTAAAACAGCACTTGCTGTCTCCACCGTCGCTCCCACCACCGTCTACACGGAATCAGTATCTCTTCTCAAATCCGGAGAACGAATCTCCTACAACACTGCAATTTCCGCTCCGTCCCACCCTCGCGCTGTCTCTCCACGCGACTAAAACCTCGAAACGAACCCCCGAGGCGGCGCCGTCATCGCGGCCTCCGAGGCCGTAGCTCCCCGCCAAGCGCCCTCTTAGCAGGGCAATTAATTCCCGCGGCGCGGCGGTTGGCAGCCCTGGTTGGTGAGGTGGCGGCGTCGGCCGATCCGCCCCGCCCGCCTCGCCGTGCGCCGCGCGCCACCGCCACCGCCGCCGCCATTTAACCCATGTTACGGCGTCATAGCCCACGGTTTATGAGTAAAACAGGCGCTCAGATTAAGATATACGGGCAGTAACTCGGCGCACAGTGGGAGTAAGTTTTACTTCTAAAAAGGGGCGAGGGGCCGCGGAGACGGCAGCGGGCGGGCGGGCGGGCGGCGGGGAGGGGGGGAAAGCAGCGGGAAAGGAAGCGATATTTAACCGCCGGGGCGGGGGTAAGATGAAGTTATGAGATCCTTAACTCAGCTCCAAAGCTTTCAACACGGGACGACCGCGGCTGGCGCTGTGGCAGCGGGTGACCCCGTGGCTCACGGTTATAAGCGGCTGCTACACGGGCTAGTGGGGATGTACGGCGGCGCGGGCGCGGGCCTCGCCCTGGATTGCAGCGTTATGACCCGATCCGCCGGCGGGAGCAGGTGCGGGAATAAGAACGAACGGGGGTCCTAATTGCCCGTTAGAGGCGCGGCCGCTCTCCACGCTTCTGCGCCGGCGGCGGCGGGGAAAGGCGCCGACGGCGACGGCGGCGGCGGCGACGACGGTGGCGACGGCGGCGACGGTCGCGACGACGCCGACGACGGACGACGGGTGACGAGGCGGCGCCAATGGGAGAAGAAGGGGTGTGCGGAAGGCGGGGTTGCAGCCAGTGATTGAACGAGTATCGCCTGTTAACGGCTTGTGGTTTTGGGTGGGGATGCCCCAGGTGGTGAGGCGGCGGCGGTGGGTGGCGCCGGGATCTCCTGGCGCGGTTCTCCGCTGCTCCGGAGGCGAAGCGGATATTGTGATCTGTGGCGCCGGGCGGATGAAGCCTGTGGAGAAGACGGCGGAGGCGGAGTTCGCCTCGGCGGCGGCCGCGTCCTCAGGGCGAGGCGAAGGAGCTGCGGAGGAGTTTCTCTATCCCCCTGGCGGACGCAAGGGCGGGCGTGACTTGGCTGGAACCGGCTGAGATGACTCCGTGAGAACAGTTGCAGCTGCAGCGTCTCTGGCCGGGAGGTTCTGCAGTATCCTAACAAACGGGTCACTGTTTTTTTTTCTTTCTCTTTTGTTCTCTTTCCTTACACGCACGCAGACATACACACCCATATGCACGACCTTACCCCAAAAGCTTATCCTGGCGGGGGCGGTGCCCCGGAGGGGTAAACTAGCAATGCGCTGTATGTCGGCGCCAGATCTCACATTCGTGAAGTGCAGTGGGTGTGAATGAGTAGAATCAATGGTTATGTTTATAATGAAACAGGAATGAATGACGTGTGAATGAAAACAAAGCAAAAGAAAAGTACCCAGTGAAGAAAAAGCAAACATTCTAGTACTAAGAAAAATAACAAAAAATTGTTAGAGTTTAATATGTCAAAGTGCACCTATCTAAACTCGAAAAATATAAATTTAAGCTAAAATTAAGATAGTGAAGTTAATCTTCGTTTAATTATAAGTAAAGCCTTCCCTCTCAACTGCTCAAGCCGCAAGGCAGCAGTGAAATGTACCGGCTTAATCCAATAAATTTGCGTCTCCTCGGGGTTACTATGAAGGGGAAAATATACACAAAATCTCACATTCCAGCGAAAAATGAACACCGCCACATCCGGCTACAACAAACATTATAAGGTGGAGTGGGGAAAATGTTTGGGATAAATGTGTACTCAGGGCGTGTTTTAAAAAGATGAGGAAGTATGACAGCTATTGCTTCCTAATGATTGTAAATTCCATCAGCGTGAAAAAAGATTGACAACAAAAAATGTCTTGATGCCCTCCTCCCGCCCCGCAAAAAAATCCGGGAAACAAATGCTATACGGTTTTGTTCGTCTTATATTTCTCTTTTGTACACATTCGATTCAACACTGGAACAACTATATATTGTAGGAATCCCAAGCACAAGCCACAAGCTCCACTTGTGGGGTAAATATGTACTTCAGAGGTGGCTTCAGAAAACCTTTTTTTAATCAAACCATGAAAAACGCATTTCTTGACAGGTGATTTACAATCTAGAATATTAGACCTAAATGATAAAATTAAAAAAAGAATCTTTACACTAGAAACCCACAAAGTTGAATTTCGTTGAAAATGTAACACATTTACCCCACTCCACCCTACTGTAGCGTCGTGGCGCGCTCAAATGGTGCCTACCTGCGCAGAGCTGGAAGTTGAACGAAGGCGCAGAAGATGAGGCATTGGCAATTTCTGCCTAGCGTGGATACGGCGCGGAGGAAATGGGGGCGGCGAAAGACCAATATAACGGGCGAGAGCAAGGCCTCCCTTCTTCTTGTTCTCAGCACCGTCGACGGGCTAGCTTGTGCGTAAGTTTGTGCGAGTGGCGCACGTGGGCAAGGGGCCGGCAATTCATTGTCGTGGCGAGAGAGACATGCATTAGGTCTCAGATGTAGAGCGGTGTGGTAGCCGTTCGATTAAAGTCTCTCCTAGTAGTGGGATCTATTAGTTAATTTAAGCAGGGAAATTTGTTATTTGTGACTACGGTCTAGTTTAGGAATAAACTCACTGTTATTACAACCTGCTCTCGTCTATGTTTTGATTACACCCGTATGACGCCACACTACTCATTAAGACTCACCGATGTAGTTGACGCGCGTGGATACTTGAAAAAGCACTCATTTGTTCACTTCGTGGCGAGGATGTGATACGTGCTAAATAGCCGAATCAACGGAGGAATAATCTTGTGCATGACAACTAGAGATCTCTAGTCAACCAATTTGGAACAAATGTTGTTTTTCAATTTACAAATCCCTTACCATATAAAATTAACTCAAATTTTTAAACGTTTGCGTTAAAACGTTAAACGTAAAAGTTTTTGTTATTTTGAAACAATTGAATTTTCATTGGGATTTTAATGCTAGAAACCTGCCCAGCGTCACAAACGTCCATGCGTCACAAAACGAAGCAATGAAGGAAAATTATGTAGCAAAACCTTTCATTTCTCAATGCTTTAGTACAACATATTCTTAGTCTCTCAAAAAATAAACATATCCAGTTTCGTGAAAAAATGTCTTTCATTTTGAAAAGTAAACAAAACTTTCTTTGAAACCACATTAATTAATCACAGAGTAGGGAACATTGAATCCTTGTGAACGAGTTCACACAACATACGAGCCGCATTGTTAAGCCATGAGAGACTCTCCTTTCAGAAATTTATCACGAGGAAACTAAGAAATAGGCCAAGATTAGCTGTACAGATTTAACAAGGACTACTGAGGGTAAGAGTGCCTAAATTTGCTGAATAATGTGACACTCTCTAAGACATAATTATGTGTAGTACCACTTTAATTAAGAATATGCGAGTAAAATCTTCGCCATATTTTAAAAAGGCGACATTAGATTTAGAAATAAGGCGACAACTACTCATGCATGCAACTACTCATCAACTTTTAAGACTAACAGAACATATTGAAAACTCCTTTCACCTAAAACAGCATACTATTGTATTATTACTGGACATCGAAAAAGCATTCGACAAAATTTGGCATCATGGTCTTATTTATAAATTATTCCAAATTGGAATTCCTACTTATTTGTTCAAAATAATTCAAAATTTTCTTTCTAATCGCACTTTTCGTGTCAAAATTAATTCCTCTTTTTCTCAACTATTTTCAATTGGCGCGGGCGTGCCCCAAGGATCCTGTCTATCTCCTCTACTTTTTAACATCTATCTCTCTGATATTCCCAACTTTACGTACTCAGAATTAGCCCTTTTTGCTGATGATACTGCATTCTTCATTAGTCATAAAAATTTAACAACTGCCAAAAATAGACTACAATCCGACCTTCTGCTTTATACAAATTGGACTTCTAAATGGCAGATTAAAATTAACATGAATAAATGTCAAGCTAAAATCTTCACACTCTGTAAACCAATCACCCCTGCAGAAATATTAATTCTTGATCAAGCTATACCCTGGATATCACCTAACACACCTATTAAATATCTTGGACTCCTCTTAGACACTAAACTTAAATGGAATGCCCATATTAAAAACATTATACATAAAACTAACACTAAAATTTATAAATTACACTCCCTCATTAATTATAAATCACCTATAAACATTCACTCAGCAAAATTAATATATACCACAATTATTCGTCCTACCCTTACTTATGCTTGCCCCATCTGGTCCAATACTGCCAAAACCCATATTAATAAATTACAAATTCTCCAAAATAAATTCATCAGGAAAATATTTCACGCACCCTGGTATATTCCCAACTCTCAACTCCATAATGAACTGAAAATTGACACTATCAACTCCCTAATTCGTTCACAAAGCCTTAAATTTTTCAACTCCTTAGATGACTTACAACAGACCCGCACTTTCAATTTAGGTCAAACATATCATTTTCCTCGACGTATACTATCAAAATTTCCTAAAGATATATTTCATCCACCATAATTACTACATTTTCAACATATTATCCTTCTATTCAAAACCTTTTTACAAACTTCTTTTTTTTCATAGCATAACCTTTTCAAAAATTTAATTGTTAATAATTCCTACTACAGGTTCCAGTGAGTATCAAATCGCCAGTTATTTGTTTGTAATGTCCAAACCCCTGAAAGACAAATATGTCGAACAGGTAGAAATAAATTTAAAAAAAAGGCGACAAAGGCGACAAAGACGATTTAGAAATAAATTATAATAATCGCACATAGTAGTATATTGTCTTTGTGAATTTTAGCTGCAACTTTATTAAAAGAAATTTACTTGGAAGATACGGAACGTTTGGAAGAGACCGTAGTGTTCCTTGTGTTCCTCTTGTTCCTACCTAGTGTTTCTCTTCCTTACCAGATCTATCTTCCAGACCAGATCTATCTATTGATAATACAACTGACTATTAGTATTATGTAATACTTGCAATTATTTGTCACCAATTAAATATTGTGGTGTTAAATACATGTTTAGAAAAATCTATTGATGATGCATCCACTGTCTATTCCTGCCTAAATAGAACCATCTGGTAAAAGCAAACCAAAAAGGCTTTCATTGTTTTCATGATCCAATGTAATAATCCATGACCTATTAAGTACTATCAACATCACTGTCGCCTTTCGCAGGATGAATAGTCTAATTTAAACAAAAATCATAGTTCATTGGATATTTTAGAAAGTCGATAAAACGTGGTACGATCAATATTTAGCAAATAACTCTTATAGCCTATTTGAAAAATACCCGATGTTGCCAGTGCTTTCTTCGTATCCCAATCCTTAAGAAAGAGGAAAGCAATCAATTTGAAAACCACAGGGTTTAAGATTATTATTTTTAATGCAATTGGTTCAAATTTGTTAAGTTTCTATATTTTTCATTTCATTTTACTGTATATTGCTATTAGATTTAAAAAAATACCTTAAGCAATGCTACTGGCATCTAGCAAACTATAAGGCACCAGTTCTACCGCACCGTTAATAGCGGATAGCGTAAAGGACACTTTAACGAATGCTGTAGGTCTCATGTAGATTGAAATCACAGACCTTTTCAAAACTGCAAAAATGCAATTTTTGGAGGGGCGTCTTCCTACAACTATAATATTAAAGATAAATATTTTGCCTTAATGAAATCTGTTCTTTAAAAACGGATCTTTAAATAAATTCACGTTCAATTTCCGAAAATATTAGTAGTTTCCGTGCAATTTTGTGCGAAGCATAGGCAATTTAAAAAAATCAACATTATTTTTCTCAAAAACATCTCCAAATTTTTACTTGAATGTTTTGCCACCCATAGAACAAGGGATGCGTAAAAAAACGGCGTGAGACTCATTTACGTTTAACACTGAATTTTTGAAAATTTGCAAATATAAAAATAACGCGAGAAATTATGCGCTATTTCACCACTAATTTTACGTTGAAAACGTGTGTGGGGTTGTGGTCACATTGCTCGGGTGTCAGCACTTCCACCGGGCGCGCGACCGCGTGCGCGGCTGATGGGCGCCGTCCCCGCGAGGGCAGGGAGGGCAGGGAGGGCATGGTGGGCTGGAAGGGCAGGGAGGACAGGAAGGGCAGGGAGGGCAGGGAGGGCAGGGCAGGGAGGGCAGGGAGGGCATGGTGGGCTGGAAGGGCAGGGAGGGCCGGGAGGGCAGGGAGGGCAGGGAGGGCAGGGAGGGCAGGGAGGGAAGGGAGGGAAGGGAGGGAAGGGAGGGAAGGGAGGGAAGGGAGGGAAGGGAGGGCAGGGAGGGCAGGGAGGGCAGGGAGGGCAGAGGGGCAGGGAGGGCAGGGAGGGCAGGGGGGCAGGGAGGGCAGGGAGGGCAGGGAGGGCAGGGAGGGCAGGGAGGGCAGGGGGCAGGGAGGGCAGGGAGGGCAGGGAGGGCGGGGACGGCAGGGAGGGCAGGGAGGGCAGAGAGGGCAGAGAGGGCAGGGAGGGCAGGGAGAGCAGGGAGGGCAGGGAGGACAGGGAGGGCAAGGAGGACAGGGACGGCATGGAGGGCAGGGAGGCAGGGAGGGCAGGGAGGGCAGGGAGGGCAGGGAGGGCAGGGAGGGCAGAGAGGGCAGGGAGAGCAGGGAGGGCAGGGAGGACAGGGAGGGCAAGGAGGACAGGGACGGCATGGAGGGCAGGGAGGCAGGGAGGGCAGGGAGGGCAGGGAGGGCAGGGAGGGCAGGGAGGGCATGGTGGGCGGGAAGGGCAGGGAGGGCAGGGGGCGTGACCGCTGCGGTCACCTGCGGCTCTTCGCCCTCCCGGCCGGCGGCGGTGGCCGCGCCGCGCCGCGTCGCGTCGCGTGGGAGCGCCGGCGCTGACACGTGCGCGCTTTACGGGCGCGCGGGCGACACGTCGGCGGGCGATGGGCGCTGGGCGACGGGCAGCGCCCCGCCGCGCCCCGCCCCGCCCGCCCCGCGCCGCCCAGCGCCCGCCGGCGATAAAGCGCTGCCGCCGTAAACCGTCGCCTCCCCCGCCCCACCCCCCGTTCTCACGCCCGCGCGTCCTCGCTACCAGGAGGGTGAGCTTTGCCCGAGATGGACGTTCTCAGGCGGAAGAGGATGGAGGAGAGAGGAGGAGGAGATGTGGTTGGACGCAGAGGGGGAGTAGGCGAGATGGGAGAAGTAATAACAATGAGGAAGACAATGACGGAAGAGGATGGTGGAGAGAGGGGGGGAATGGAGGAGACGTGGTTGGATGTAGAGGAAGAGTTTGAGAGGAGTACACGAGATGGAAGTATAGTTCATGAGGAAGAAGATGAAATGTTTTAAGAAGAGATGGAAAACATTAGTGAAGGAGAAGCTGGAAGAGCATAGAGGAGAATGAAATGGTTTCGAAAATAATAATTATGGACGCAGTCAGTTCGCAAAATAAGGTATTGGACTTCGTTTGTTTTTATACTCAGTCTTCCAATTTAGCTATTCAATGTCAGGATTCTTCGTATTACTTTCTATTAAAAAAATTAAAACTTTTTCTATGAGCTTTTATATTAATTAGTTAGTCAAGTTTCACTTCAAGCTTTGAAACCAAATTATTCGCTAATTCATTTGATTTTACAATGACTCTTGTAGAAAGAGCCGGTTAAAAATAAACACATTGAACTTAGCCAATTTTGAAAGTCATCACGTATCACATTTTTTAATTATTAAAGAACACTATTTCCACATTTAGTGCTACCGTATGTTGTTCAATTTCACAAACTATGTACTCAGAATATCAGCAATTTTAATTGCCCTATTAGCATCAATGCGCCTATTGGCATCAATGCGCCTATTGGCATCAATGCGCCTATTGGCATCAATGCACCTAGTGGCATCAATGCGCCTACTGGCATCAATGCGCCTATTGGCATCAATGCACCTATTGGCATCAATGCGCCTATTGGCATCAATGCGCCTATTGGCATCAATGCACCTAGTGGCATCAATGCGCCTACTGGCATCAATGCGCCTATTGGCATCAATGCGCCTATTGGCATCAATGCGCCTATTGGCATCAATGCGCCTATTGGCATCAATGCGCCTATTGGCATCAATGCGCCTATTGGCATCAATGCGCCTATTGGCATCAATGCGCCTATTGGTATCAATGCACCTAGTGGCATCAATGCGCCTACTGGCATCAATGCGCCTATTGGCATCAATGCGCCTATTGGCATCAATGCGCCTATTGGCAGCCGCGTGACCGAAAGCTCCGTACGAAAACAGCTCATGGGATTCTCTGAATTAAATGCTTGTCTTTCCTGCTTCCCTCTTCCCCTCTGCTATTTCTCACAAATCAGTGAGTTTTCTTCAGTTGAAAATCGTAACATTCAGTTCTTCCAGGATCCCCTTCCCCAATCACCACCACCAGCACCACCACCAACACGGTTTTGCACTTCGCAATCCAACATACATTGTTGGATTGCACAACAACTACGTTGGTGAGGGCGTCACTCACAAAACAAGAAAAACAACGTTTAAACGCGATTACCACGCCTTACACTCCTCGCTTAATCTCCACGTGAGTTTAAATACATAATGGTTCTTGAATTACGTTGTGAAACTCAATAGTCACTGAGAAAAATATCTGTTAGCAGTCAGCTGATTCCTGCCTGTTGCGTACACGTTATTAATGAAAACAGCACAAAGATGTATTCAGTTTGCTGTATCATCGTAGATGTGTGTTACATAACTGAACTGTTGAGTCATTTAAAAATCAGATCAATCTAATACATCTGTTTTCTTCAAACAAGGACCGTTTCAACTATGAGAACGTGTTTGGAAGTTTTTTATTTGTTTTTTGAGTGTAATATCACGCAGTTAATTGGAAGATTAACGTTTTTCAATGAATGCCGAAGTTGGTGAAACTAGCCCTCGGCATGTGTATACTTCAACTTCAGTATCTTTGCTATTCAGTACCGGTATGTGAACACGTGACTCTTACCAAAGAGAGTATTCAATTCTTCGCAAATCTTACGTATCTAGAGACGTATATCTTACAACAGTGTTTGCTCCCGTGGGCGACCGCGATCATGGGTATTTCCAATACAATTTTTGCTGCTGCTTTCCAATCACCTAAAGTCGCTATACGTTCTCCTCACTCTTGAGGATTATCAAATAAAACCCTTCCAACAAGAAGAAAATATGTTGTTCCGAAAGTTGTGGATGGCTAATCAATCGGCAAACTGTTACTGCTTTGCTTCTGCGAATATGTTGTTCTGTATTATTTATTAATTAAAATTAATACCTTCCCCAAGGTTTTGCCAATCTTCTAATCACTTGAAGACGCTACTAATTCGGTGTAATTAATAAAATTTCTACTTTAAATATCACGTCATAATCGTCATAGGGCCATCTCTTTAGAACTCTAGCCAGCATCCACCAAACAAATTTGCCTCGATTACATTACCCAACTGTTCGTTCTCTTACGAGTTGATACACTCGTACTAAGTTGTACATTTTCATTTCGTAACAATAAATTCAATATATTTCTGCTTTGAGTCCACCCAACTGAATCTTCCCCACCTTTCCTTCAATGCACATGCCTCCCCCTAAGGCGTCTCCCTCAACGCTTCGCCCACCTCCCCAATCACCCCCGCCACCCCACACCAGCCCCCCTCCGCCCCGAACGATCGCCGCCCCTATAAATCTCCGTGCCCGCCAATTAGTCTCACCGCGGTCGCTCATTCGACGAAAAAATGATCCATTCTCTTACGTAGCACTATTCTTTGTCAATTTTATACGCTGGGTCTCGCGGAGGCGGCGGCGGCGCGGCGGCGGCGGTCGAAGCGGGGCGGCGGCGGCGGTCGCACACACAAAAAAGCTAATATTTCCTTTGGAGAATGTTTTCGCTGTCGCTAGGTAATAATTTTTCATCCATTGTGCTGCCGGCGCTCGCGTTCGCCTTTCATCATCCTAATGTGTTTACGAGCAACCGCCGCCCTGCGCAATTATTCGACGCCGGGACGGCGGCGGCGGCGACGGCGACGGCGGGTGGTGGCGGCGGCGGCTCCCGCCTCCAGCCCGTCGTTGGCGCCTCCCGCCCCGCCCCCGACGGGCGGACTTGCCCGGCCATTATGTGTTTGGCGCCGGCCGGCGGTGCGCGGCGCGGCGCGGAGGAGCGCGATTTGGCGCCCCGAGGGCGCGGCTGGCGCCGGCGGCGGCCGCGTCCTGCCCCAACCGCTGCCTTGCGCTCACTGCTGAAACTAGATACCTGCGAAGGTGGCACAGAGTATCAACTGATGTCTCTGAGCGGAAGGTCGTAGTGTCGACGGTTGGTAGGATTTTTGACACTAGCTGCTAGTAGATCGAGTTAAGCTGCTGCTGCTCTGCTAAGCGATCTGCTTAACTAGATCGAGTTAAGCTGCTGTCCATGGGACAATCGTAGCTGCAGACTGCTTTGATCGGCAGTTTTCCGTTGTTTCTCCCATCAACACTAGGCGAATGCTTGAGCGTACTCTAGCAAACGGGCCAAGAATCGCGCTGCGATCATTCCTTCCGCTTCCTTGATCTATCCTCAGCCTTTACACCCACTTACACTTACATGCACTACACTACTGCACATGCCGGGAGACCGATCGGGAGCTTGATGCATGTCCCGACTGGGGCGGTGCCCCGCTATTGGGGAAGCGTGTTGGGGAAAATCCCCTGCAAGCCGACACAGGTTGGCGCCGGATCTCGCCATCCATCGGAGTAAAATCACCGCCATCTCCCGCGCTAAACGTGCACTACACTTACGGTATTAATGACAGCCGTTGACGCGCCAGGAATCATTAATCAATCAATGTGGAGGTTCTCTTCTCGCCGCAGAGGAACGTAGGCGGTTTCGATTCGCGTGCAGTTATATTGTGCCTCGGAATGAATACTAGACTTCTACAGCAAATAGAGAAGATGAAAGAGATCACTTTTTCCAATGAACATGAGCCAGGAAATCTCATCTATCGAAGTTCACCTACTGGAGGAAACATCTGCCTAACCGGCAATCACAGTTTCTATTGTTATCAGCTGGGAGCGGTGTAAGTACGACAAGCGTCTTCTCCCTCCTCAAGTGCTCCAGTACGCTAATAATCGTCAAGGAGAAAGGTTCATTGTAGCTGTGGCTTGCGAACTTTCCATGTAAACTATGACTTTTTGAAACTAGCGGTGCCTCGCAGACAGACGTTCCCACAGTTGTTGGTTTTGATATTTGTTTCCAAGCACATATTGTTATTCACAAAATTTTTATTCCAAATGAGTAAAAATATGAAAAACCGTGGATACTTGCACAGCTACTTTGTAGTATTGTCACAAAGAAAAGAAATTCTGAATACCACTGATTTAAGTATGTAACTTACAATATGTTGTGAAACATTAATATGAATTATGAAAATATACAGCTGTCTCAAAATAAACGTCACTAACTTCTAGGCCATATAGATGCTGTACTCTAGAAGTTTATAACATTTATTAATTAAACATGCCTTGAATAGGGGTTTTGAAAATGTTTAAAAATGCATGTTGTTTTCTCAATTGAAATTAGTTATCGACCCAATCGAAATTACAAGAATAAATATTTAAACTCAATTTAGTTTTGCTGATGGTATAGGTGCAAAGTATCCCAACATTCCTGGAAAATTAATAGAGTATGAAGACCCGAGAGGTAGCGAGAAATAACGCTGCTCATCCGACTTTACAAGTGGTGGTCGTGTGAATGCGCCACGGAAAAATTATTTTAAAAAAATACTTCAAGGCATTTAAATAATGGTGTCACACGTAGTTGGGGAATCGCGCACCTGAATGTATTGAATTTAATATTGAAAATCGTGCAAATTATGACTGATGGCACATTAGTCTCAATGTGCTAACAAAGATTCCTTCTTCTTTTTCCTTATGTTATGACTGTCTTATAAATGATAAGAAGTTTTATATGGTATATATTGGACCATATAAAACTCTTATTTCTTCTTCTTAATGAACACGATAATGAAAAAGATTAATACGAAGATAGTGATGATGATACTCCTAATATTATAATGGAAAATGATGGTTATTTCAACTCAAAGACAAAATGACGATGAAGATTATATGATGATGATTCTCGCAATATTCTAAGAAGAATGATAGTCTTTTCAAATGAAAGACAAAAAACTGTGACCCAGGCGGAAAGTTCAGGTAATTCTAAATCAGTGCAACTTTCACAAATTTTACATAATTGAGATTATAAAAATTGTGTTGGAGAGTTGGAATTAGGCATTGCCATCAATTAATTCTGTACAAACATACAGCTGAATCAGTGTATTTGACAATTCTATCCAAATATAAATACTTTTCAGATTCTATCCAAAAAGTAATACTTTTCAGACAAATTACATTCAACACCCAACAGCGCTCAAAATCATTACCTAATGATCAGATTCAAGTATCAGTTAATTTCTCAGCTACATGTCTTTCATCACAAGACCCTCAGTTCCTTAGCCATTTTCGCCATTACTCTGGAACTCGAGAAATCGAGTTAAACGAGCAACTATGAGACATCACCAACTTTTAGCATCCTTTGAGTTCCTTAACAGAACATTGTTGAAACCCACTGTAGAGGTTTGCCATTAGACTATGGCACAATACCGATAAAACTGAAATAACAGCAGTGGACTACGAGCAGTAAAAGTGCATGCATAATTGCCAATAATATGTAAGAAATACCGTAATTTACTGAACTCTGACGGTCTTCATTTAGAGATAATTTGTTATCAAACAGAAAATTATGCAGGGATGTCTCCTAAGTAATGACTGGCGTAATTCTCGGTTGCACATCTCTACGCTGAGCCTGTGTGCATGATTCGTTGCGGTAATAAAGTTATTTGATATGATTAATATACTTTTTCTACTTCAATATGCAAATTCAAATTTGTTACTTATTCGAAATGTGACTTTTGTTAGCTGCAATGCAGAAACAGAGTGGCATAAACATTAAGTTATAACCAAGATAGGTCTTTTCAATAGTGTTGAGTGCTATCAATATACGATTCTGAAAGTTTAGAAAGTACTAAACTCAATCATATGATGAATGTAGTCTAAAATGACACATATTTCTTCGGCAAACTTCACTTTCACAGCCTCGTTCCTTCCAGGTGTTTTGATTTTTACAGCCTTCTGTTTTCACGACTCATAAAATCGTTGAAGATGTGTTCGAAGTTGCGGTATTCAGCACATACCATTTTATTATATACCTCAACGAAAAGATTGGATTTTACTGGGTGTTTTTTATTGGTTACAGCACAGTTATTGATGACGAAATGTTCGAATAGAATATAAATCAAAAGATATTTTGTAATCGTAGTTTCCAACCTGAGTTGTTTTTTATGACGTATTAACAATGGCCGTACATATCGAAGAATTTATGGAAGTTAAAAATATGGTTTAAGAATAATTCCCAATGATTCGCTGAAATTGTATCGTAAATTGAACAGTTGGATACACACTACGAAGTATATAGTCCGAATTATTGAAATGGGGACATGCTTTGTTGAACGTCACTCAGAAGTAAGAATAAACGAGCATATATTTAATTATTTTAGATAACTGTTTCGATAAAATTAATTATCATTGAAGAAATAGTTTTTAAAATTGCTACTGAATTGTGTACTGATGATCTAGTAGACATTATTACTAGTAGATTATATAGTTAACTTCCACAGTGATTCAGAATACATGTTTCAAGCTTTTTGGGGACATAGAGGGGTAAAAATTGATGACTTAGGCCAATGAACGTATAAGGAGAAATTTCAAACCACGAAGTTACACATGTGACATAAACTTTTACACTAATTAGATTATTTTATAGTAATATTCAGGTCTTTCAGAAACAGTGTTACAAATGTCTAATGCATGTAAAGGGGCAAAAGATGGTAACATTTTGTGAATGAGCATGGAAATAGTATATAATGCAGTTACACATGTGACGATTTATTCTGATTGGTAAGCAAATCATATTACTCCTTAACTAATAAGTAAGTTGGCAGGTACATGATCTTCTTTTGACTACTTCAGGAAGTGAATCTGCCAGACACCAGTGCAGGATGACTTGCCTACCAATCTTTGGTGAAGATAAACTTAGTAAGGTGTATCTTCTTATTAAATTGTTAGCCATATTAGCCAAAAGTGATAATATTCGACTTTCTTGGTGGGTGTATTTGGCATTTTGGGTCGATTGTCTGACTTTGTCGCCCACTTACCGGAGTCCCCCATGCCTGGGTTTTGTTAAATTCCCACGCATGGGGGTAGAAGTGACATGTGGCGAACATGACGTATTCCTTCTCCGTAAACTAGCAAGATCCGCCTGCCTGAGCTGTTTTTCGTCACACAGCTACAGAAACTGGGACGATTTTAAAATAAAGCAAGAACTCTATTTTTGCCTCGACCGGGAATAGAACCCGGGAACACAGCACAGGAGCTAGTCCGCTGCCCATGAGCCAGCCTAGAGGTTTGAACTTTCGTTATAATAACAGTAAATATGATTGTATAATACATGGAAATGTATAATATATACATATGGTCATAGTATATAGCGCATAATTCAATATTACAATTATATTTTTTTTAATTTTACAAGGAAACTAAAGAAATTCTTATAGGGAGACATGAGAGTCTAAATTATGTCCAAAATGCCCAGTTATATCTAAAAGACAGAGTGTTTGGCCTTCTTGACCCGAAAGCCGGTTCGTTCTTCCTCCCCTGATATGTGCTCGAGTCGGAAAGAGGAAAAGGGCAAAGCAGGAGGTATTTGTATTGAAACCCGAGGCTAGCGCCCTGCGCCCGCGCCGGCGGTCAGAGCGGGTGGGGAGGAAGGGGCGGGGCGGGGCGGGGCGGGACGACAGTAAATACGCCCTCCGCCCGCCTTTGTCGGCGCCCGAGGCGAGACGAGGCGACGCGACGGGAGGGGCTGTTGACAGCCTGTCCGTCAGGGGCTGTCTAGGAGGGATTTACAGTGGCCGCCCCCGCGACCCCTCCCAGGGCCCGACTCTCTGCCAGCCCGCCAGCGATCCTGCCACGCCGCGCCGCACCGGCTTCCACGGACGCGGGGTTGCTCACACTAGCGAAAGGGGTCGTTGCAGCCGAATGGCGACTCCGAAGAGTATATAATTTTCCAGAGACTCTTTTCTCAATTTCCTCTCCACAGTACCCTAAGGAGGCGGGAATTATTTTCGTGATCTGGGTTACATTATGCTGCTGCTCTACGTTTTAAGCAGCTAAGAGAGGGAGGCCTTAAAAACTAATACTAACTTAATTTTAGCTTAAATGCAATTTATCAGTTTAGGTCATGTACAATTTTTCTGAATATGAGTAGTTTTCGCGTAATTTGTGCAATAAATTAATGCAATTTCTCAAAAAACATTGTCAAAAACCGCTCGAATTTTTGCAATATTTTTCCACGATAGAAGAAGGGGCGCTTAGAAGAATGTAATTTCGTTGAACGCCCTGTATTTCCAAAGACTGCAAATTTAGAAATAATCCGAGAAAGTATGTGTTATTGTAGCACCACTAGTTTAAACTAAAGAAATATTGTTGTTCATCTATCACAGAACAATAAAATGACGAACATAACTATGGTAGATATTTTTTCTCAAATTTTTACAGTTTCTCGTGAAACTATTCAGTTATTACCTAACGCAATTAAGTAGGAACGAAAAGCTAGTAACTCTTAACGGCTGGGTTTACTGTCCGCTGTCAGTTAAGAACAAACGAAACACAAGAGTTGAAGCTAAAGATGGGTATTTTTCTTTCAAGAAAAAGGTATTTCTTACTTTCTTTCATAACCAGAAGGTATTACGAAAAGTAACAAACTATTCATGACCGATATCACAAGTAACTGAATTTGGTATTAAAAGCCTTGACGAACGGCTAGGCTTACAATCTTCAATCCTGTTAGTTATTTGTTGTACATCGGACTAATGAAATTAATACCTGTAAATACCACTTTGAATTGGCGTCACCTTTCGATGAATAGAATAGCCTGGACGCGTCCTCTGCTGCGTGTGCTACGGGGCCCAAATGAGCAGATAACCGACGTGGCTCCCGAGCAGACAAGCCTCGTCTCATTCCGGCCCTTTGACATCAGCGGCACACTGCAGGAGAGCTGCAAAGCATTAGGGCAGAGCCCGTCCGGGCCAAACGCGACTGATTGTAATGCGCTGCTGACAAACACGTCTGAGCATCGGTTTCTGTAAAGGCCTGCTGCAAGGTCGAACTTCCGACAATGCCCGCCTAAAGGGTCCATCCAGTGTAAAGCTCCTGTCTTGCAAGGCTTGCAAACAAATTAATAAATATTGTCTGGTAATAAGAAAAAAATGTTGAAGTAAAGTGTGCAAAAGGGCTACAAAATAACTGTTAAATCAGATTTAAGTTAAAATGAAGTAATATTTAGTGCTAAGAAAATCTTCCCCTCTAGCTGCTTAAGCAGTGAGGTAGTAGCTCAACGTAGCCGAATTATGAAAATAAATTCCCGCATCCACAGAGGTATTGTAGAGGTGACATTGAAAGTAGTAGAGGGGAAAGAA
>JAHLJT010009436.1:26713527-26752759 GCA_031308135.1 Acheta domesticus | reverse complement strand
CTTTTAGCATCCTTTGGGTTCCTTAACAAACATTGTTGAAACCCCACTGTTAGAGGTTTGCATTAGACTATGGCACAATACCGATAAAACTGAAATAACAACACTGGACAAGAGCAGTAAAAGTGCATGCATAATTTGCCAATAAAATGTAAGAAATACCGTAATTTATGAACTCTGACGGTCTTCATTTAGAGATGATTTGTTATGCAAACAGACAATTATGCAGGGATGTCTTCCTAAGTAATGACAATGGCGTAATTCTCGGTTGCACATCTCTACGCTGAGTTTGTGTGCATGATTCGTTGGCGGTAATAAAGTTATTTGATATGATTAATATACTTTTTCTACTTCAATATGCAAATTCAAAGTTTGTTACTTATTCGAAATGTGACTTTTGTTAGCTACAATGCAGAAACAGAGTGGCATAAACATTAAATTATAACCAAGATAGGTCTTTTCCAATAGGTTGAGTGCTATCAATATACGATTCTGAAAGTTTAGAAAGTACTAAACTCAATCATATGATGAATGTAGTCTAAAATGACACATATTTCTTCGGCAAACTTCACTTTCACAGCCTCGTTCCTTCCAGGTGTTTTGATTTTTACAGCCTTCTGTTTTTCACGACTCATAAAATCGTGAAGATGTGTTCGAAGTAGCGGTATTCAGCACATACCATTTTATTATTACCTCAAACAAAAGATTGGATTTTACTGGGTGTTTTTTATTGGTTACAGCACAGGTTATTGATGACGAATGTTCAAATAGAATATAAATCAAAGATATTTTGTAATCGTAGTTTCCAACCTGAGTTGTTTTTATGACGTATTAACAATGGCCCGTACATATCGGAGAACTTTATGGAAGTTAAAAAATATGGTTTAAGAATAATTCCGATGATCGCTGAAATTGTATCGTAATTGAACAGTTTGATACACACTACGAAGTATATAAGTCCCGAAGTTATTGAAATGGGGATATGCTTTGTTCAACGTCACTCAGAAGTTAAGATATACGAGCATACATTTAATTCTTGTAGATAACTGTTTCGATAAAATTAAGTATCGTTGAAGAAATAGTTTTTAAAATTGCTTCTGAATTGTGTACTGATGATCTAGTAGAATTATTACTAGTAGATTATATTAGTTAGCTTCGACAGTGATTCAGAATACATTGTTTCAAGCTTTTTAGAGGCATAGAGGGGTAAAAAATTGATGACTTAGGCCAATGAACGTGTAAGGAGAAATTTCATACCACGAAGTAACACATGTGATATAATTTTTACACTAATTAGATAATTTTTTAATAATATTCTGTTTTTTCAGAAACAGTGTTGCCAGATTTCTAAGGCATGTAAAGGGGCAAAGGATGGTAACATTTTGTGAATGAGCATGGGAATCATATATAATGTAGTTACACATGTGATGATTTATCCTGATTGGTAAGCAAATCATATTACTCCTTCACTAGTAAGTAAGTTGGCAGGTACATGATCTCTTTTGACGACTTCACGAAGTGAATCTGCCAGACACCAGTGCAGGATGACTTGCCTACAAATCTTTAGTGAAGATAAACTTAGTAAGGTGTATCTTCTTATTAAATTGTTAAGCATATTAGCCAAAAGTGATAACATTCGACTTTCCTGATGTGTGTATTTGGCATTTTGGGTCGATTGTGCGACTTTGTCGCCCACCTATCGCAGTCCCCCATGCCTGGGCCTAGTTAAATTCCCACGCTTGGGGGTAGAAGTGACATGTGGCGAACATGACGTATTCCCTTCACCGTTACTAGCGAGATCCGCCTGCCTGAGCTGTTCGTCACACAGCTACAGAAACTGGGACGATTTTCAAATAAAGCAAACAACTTTATTTTTGCCTCGACCGGGAATAGAACCCGGGAACACAGCACGAGAGCTAGTACGCTGCCCATGAGCCAGCCTAGAGGTTTGAACTTTCGTTATAATACAGTAATATGATTGTATATACATGAAATGTATAATATATTCATATGGTCATAGTATATAGCGCATAATTCAATATTACAAATTTTTTTTTTTAATTTTACAAGGAAATCTAAAGAAATTCTTATAGGGAGACATGAGAGTCTAAATTATGTCCAAATGCCCAGTTATATCTAAAAGACAGTGTTTGGCCTTCTTGACCCGAAAGCCGGTTCGTTCCTCCCCTGATATGTGCTCGAGTCGGAAGAGGAAAAGGGCAAAGCAGGAGGTATTTGTATTGAAACCCGAGGCTAGCGCCCTGCGCCCGCGCCGGCGGTCAGAGCGGGGGGGGGGGGGGGCGGGACGACAGTAAATACGCCCTCCGCCCGCCTTTGTCGGCGCCCGAGGCGAGACGAGGCGACGCGACGGGAGGGGCTGTTGACAGCCTGTCCGTCAGGGGCTGTCTAGGAGGGATTTACAGTGGCCGCCCCCGCGACCCCTCCCAGGGCCCGACTCTCTGCCCGCCCGCCAGCGATCCTGCCACGCCGCGCGCGCCGCGACCGGCTTCCACGGACGCGGGGTTGCTCACACTAGCGAAAGGGGTCGTTGCAGCCGAATGGCGACTCCGAGAGTATATAATTTTCCAGAGACTCTTTTCTCAATTTCCCCTCTACAGTACCCCTAAGGAGGCGGGAATTTATTTTCGTGATTTGGGTTACATTATGCTGCTGCTCTAACGTTTTAAGCAGCTAAGAGAGGGAGGCCTTAAAAACTAATACTAACTTAATTTTAGCTTAAATGCAATTTATCAGTTTTAGGTCATGCACAATTTTTCTGAATATGAGTAGTTTTCGCGTAATTTGTGCAATAAATTAATGCAATTTCTCAAAAAAACATTCTCAAAAACCCTCTCGAATTTTTGCAATATTTTTCCACGATAGAAGAAGGGGCGCTTAGAAGAATGTAATTTCGTTGAACGCCCTGTATTTCCAAAAATTGCAAATTTAGAAATAATCCGAGAAAGTATGTGTTTTTGTAGCACCACTAGTTTAAACTAAAGAAAATAATTGGTGTTCATCTATCACAGAACAATAAAATGACGAATATAACTCTGGTAGATAGTTTTTCTCAAATTTTTACAGTTTCTCGTGAAACTATTCAGTTATTACCTAACGCAATTAAGTAGGAACGAAAAGCTAGTAACTCTTAACGGCTGGGTTTTACTGTCCGCTGTCAGTTAAGAACAAACGAAAACACAAGAGTTGAAACTAAAGAATGGGTATTTTTCTTTCAAGAAAAGGTATTTCTTACTTTCTTTCATAAGCAGAAGGTATTACGAAAAGTAGCAAACTATTCATGGCCGATATCACAAGTAACTGAATTTGGTATTAAAAGCCTTGACGAACGGCTAGGCTTACAATCTTCAATCCTGTTAGTTATTTGTTGTACATCGGACTAATGAAATTAATACCTGTAAATACCACTTTGAATTGACGTCACCTTTAGATGAATAGAATAGCCTGGACGCCTCCTCCGCTGCGTTTGCTACGGGGCCCAAATGAGCAGATAACCGACGTGGCTCCCGAGCAGGCAAGCCTCGTCTCATTCCGGCCCTTTGACATCAGCGGCACACTGCAGGAGAGCTGCAAAGCATTAGGGCAGAGCCCGTCCGCCAAACGCGACTGATTGTAATGCGCTGCTGACAAACACGTCTGAGCATCGGTTTCTGTAAAGGCCTGCTGCAAGGTCGAACTTCCGACAATGCCCGCCTAAAGGGTCCATCCAGTGTAAAGCTCCTGTCTTGCAAGGAATTGCAAACAAATTAATGAATATTGTCTGGTAATAAGAAAAAAATGTTGAAGTTAAGTGTGCAAAAGGGCTACAAAATAACTGTTAAATCAGATTTAAGTTAAAATGAAGTAATATTTAGTGTTAAGAAAATCTTCCCCTCTAGCTGCTTAAGCAGTGAGGTAGTAGCTCAACGTAGCCGAATTATGAAAATAAATTCCCGCAATCCACAGAGGTATTGTAGAGGTGACATTGAAAGTAGTAGAGGGGAAAGAATAAAGAAAAAAAGGCTTGTAAGTCTAGATTGTGCCGGTTGTAAATCTATTGCCGCTGCATATTCCGCTCATTGGAACAACTTGCGATTTCCGCTCCCATTCCTTCTCTGGGTTCTTGTGTTCAAATCCCGATCGATCAATGTGGAATTTGTTGTAAGTAATGTGTTTGCAGCGGTGTTTTTCGGGTTCTCCCATTTTCTCTGCGTCTCGTTTCACCATCACCACATCGAAAACACTTCAGCGATGTATCGAAACATCGATGTATCGATATTTTGGTAAAATTTGCCACCACTTACGCCGAGCGCGTTGTGGCATCCGAGGGGAATACCGATTTTCTGAATTGGCTGAAACTATTAGTTGCTACTTCATTTTATGATTTTGATGTTACGGAAAGAACACAATTGCAGTCAGTTCTTGGCGGTATTGAATGCATTCTTTTTGATATTTCAAAAATTTATTTTCATTTGATGTTAGGTTTATTGATTCAAAATGTGCATTTGATGAGTCCTTGGAGTAAAGTTGGAAGAGAATAACTCTTTCTGCCTCTGCTGCACACAGCGTGTGCAATGATCTTCCCGACAGAACCCGCAATTATTTTGAATTATTCTGCGAATGTTGTTGAAAATACGAGCGTGAGTGGAAAAGCGTTCATTATTGCAATATAGCCTATACCAGGGCAGTGAAATTTTCGAAATAAAATAATTTTATTTCGTTATCTTCACCACTAGTGGCAGCAATAACAACTAAGATTATGAAATGCACTAGTATATAACGTGTCCAAACAATAGTGGATGTTGCAAAGAGCTGGAGTGCGATTACCGTATTACCAAAACCTACTTCGGTTTTGTTTGTATGAATTCTATTACCGGCAATTGTCTCCATGTAGCAAAAAGGTCAAGTACTCACTGGAAAACAAAGCCAGAACCACCTGACATGGACAATACACATAAACGTATGTAAGTAATGTTTGAAAATAGACATTTATTAAACTTAATTTTAATTCATTTACATGAATTGCTTACGTTTTATTAATATATTAGTGACCCGAAATTTTGAAAAAAAACATTTCCGACAATCAATGGAGCTGCAAACACCAGTTTGTTTTGGGCACTAGCCGCCACTGTTTTCATATGCGGAGTAGTCACATTCAAAAGTATTTGTGTCCACGTGATGGAGCACAGAGGCGCTGTGGGTCGCGATTTTCCAGAAAAAAAAATAGGAATTTCATAAATTTCTGACATAAATTACGCATAATCTATTAGAATTTTCAAAAAAATGCACACGACCTTTCCTAAAGAGCTGTTTTTTTATAACAAACTTTGTATAAGGAAAAAATCTGTCTTCAATTTTGTAGTTTTGAAATGTTAACTTTTTGCAATTTGCGAAAAAAAACGGAGAGTTCGCCTAGAATGGGACTAGCAACTTCACAGAAACCTCACAAGATTGTGTCGCTCGTGAGAGTTTCGTCCTGTGGCCGCAGAGTTGGAGAGCAGGGTCACTGTGGGTCGCGGTTTAGAGGAAAAAAAGTATAAATTTCATAAATTTCAAACACAACTTACGTGAAATCAGTTATTTTTTTCAAAACATTTGTACCTGACCGTTTTTAAAGAGCTGTTTTTTAGAACAAACTTTGCATAAGGCATAAAATCTCTAGCTTCAATTTTGTAATCAACATTTTCTTCTGGGCTAGGGGGCCGTGGTCTATAGGAAAACATACTTCCAAACGTTTCGTCCGTAACTGCGACGGACATCCTCAGTGGCGACGTCTCGAACGAAGAATCCACTTCGATGGTTCCCCGATGTCTATAGAGCACGGCCCGGAAGAAAATGTTGATTACAACTCCGGCCGTGAAAGCCTACATTGTTATATTCAATTTCGTAGTTTTGAAACGGTAACTTTTTGCAATTTACGAAAAAACGGAGAGTCCGCCTCAAATGGGACTAGCACCGTCACAGAAACCCCAGAAGACGTGTGCCGCTCGGGAAAGCTTCGCCTTGCGGCCGCCGTGCGGAGCGCAGGGGCGCTGTGGGGCGGCCGCCCGCGCCCTTCAACGCTTCGCCGCGTCGCTCGCTCTATTAGCGCCCGCCTCGTCGTAAACCGGCGGCGCTTCGCCCTTTGATGCCGCCGCGCCCAGCGCCTCGCCTCCGCCCCGCCCCGCCCCGCCCCCGCCCAACAAGCCCTTCGTCGGCAAGCCCGCGTGTTCTGACAGCGCGGCACGGGAAGAGCGGGTTATGCCCGGAGAGAAGGCCCGGGAGAAGGTAGAGAAGGTCGGTGATGGGGAGCTGACGATATGGAAGGGGTTTCAGGGGTGTGGGTAGGGATCAAGCGTTGCGGGGATGAAAAGGAAGTGAGAGTGAGGGCGGTGAATTTTTTTTTTTGATTTTGATTGATTCATTGCTTAGTGATTTTGGGCGCTTCAACTGCTAAGGTCATTAACCCGTACGTGTAGTGCATGCTTTTCCTCGGGAGGTGGCAATGATCTCCCCTCGCTGGATGGTGAGATCCGGTGCCGACCTACCGTCGGCTAGCCTAGCTTCCCCAACGAAGTATCTCCCGAGTCACCGCCCCTGCCGGTAGAAACTCCAAGTTCCCGACTGGTCTCCTGACATGTGTGGTAGTGTAGAGCATGTAAGAGTAAGTGTGTGAATGTAAGGGAGGATGATTGCACAAGGAAGAGGAAGGAATGATCGCGCGCTGTTCTCGGCCGTTTCTTAGGGTATGGTATGCTCCGGCATGGGCCTGATGTTGGAAGAAGTAACTACAGAATATCACCGATAAGAGTAGCTTGACGCTAGGATTCTCCTCCAGACAGCGACAGAATTCGACCTTGCTAGTTCGAAAATCCAGCCTCTGCCGGGACTCGAACCCAGGACCTCCCGGTCAGAGGGACTGCAGTGACATCAATTGAGGTCCTGAGCTACCTCTGCGAGAGCGGTGAAGGGAAAAGGGGAAGGATCAGTGCGTAGGCGGGACCCAGTGCAGGCTAGGTGAGAGGAGGAGCGGATGAGCGAGCAGGGGCGAAAATGTGAATATAGCTTTGATGACAGGTAGGACAGAGGAAGGATCAAGGAATGGAAGTGAGGAGAGCACGTTGTCGCGGAAGGATGGTGTGGGAGATTGTACTGGAGGTTCCTGCAGGGAAAAATGTGGTCGGGGGTTGCGAGAGAAAGGGAGTTGCGACGGTGCGGGAGCAAGCGCGAGAACCAATGCGTGTGCTAGAGCAGGTGGGCGAGGAACGGGGTTGGGATGTGGGGAGCGGAGGGTAAAGCAGGGAGGGGGACTTGGGGAAGGGGAAGCGGAAGCGAGAGTAGGGACGAGGCTGGGTGAATGGGCCCAGCTGAAGGGATGTGAGTGGGCTGGCCCAGGAGTGCGGGAAGTTTCGAGCGGGAGCGTTGGGGGTTTGCGGGGCGGGCGGGGTTGTTGGACATGAGGGCGTGCGGAGGCGGCCGGTGGCGGGTGAGGGCGCGGGTGGGGGAGACGGACGGCGGGGTCGGGTAGGGGCCCAGTGGCCCGGGGGCGGGAGGGGCCTGGGGAGGCCGGAGTGGGCAGGGGCAGAGGGGCGTGGGCGGGCACAGTGGCGGGAGGGGAACCAACGGGGGCGGGCGGGGCGCAGGAGCACGGGGTGAAGGGGAGCGGCGGGGGCGGGGTGGAGGCGACGTACTGCGGGGGCGGGAGAGTTATAGCATAGACTAAGGATACATCTTTACTCTATGGTTATAGCAGTGGCGGTGAGGGCGCGCGGAACGAGAGGGAACCGGCGGGGGCCAGCGGAAGCGCAGGAGCGTGGGGGCGGCGGGGTCGGGAGGTGCGGGTGGGGCTGCAGGGGCTCAGGACGGGGGCGGGGGGCGGGGGCGGAGGCGCCGTGGCGGCGCGCCCTTTGGAGTTGGGCCGCAAAGCGACGGCTCCGACAGCCGCCGCCTGCATTCCGGGTTCCATTTGACGCCGGGATATTATACACAGGCAATAAAAGCCCCGGACGGCTTCTGCTTGTAGACTCAAAGGATTAGACCTGGCCTGAAGAGAGTTGGACGGAGAGGACACATCTTACTGTTCACACACGTGCTTCAGGGGTGCAGCTTGCGTGTTGGTGTACTCCAACAAGGAGGTGATGTTTAAGGTGCGCCCCTAATGGCCAGAAATGGGAGAGAAAAAATATGTTGAATGCATTTAGTAAACATCGATGTCAATTTAAATGTAAGGTTACTCTCAAATAAATGACATACTTTCGACTAGAGGAGAATAACCACTATTCACACCTTTAGTGAAAATAAAATCTTAGATGTCGACTGTGTGTGTTGCGGGAAGTGAGAACCGCCGATCTTTTTTAGCCCATGCACCTGACTTCGCAATGCGCAACTACTCTAACACGAATGACCAGTTCGACGAAGATTTAATCTTTAGAGCAAGAAAGGTACATCAGTTCTGGACTTAACTTTTAGTATTTTTGTGGCCCGTTTCTTACTATTGTGATCCAGAATTGTCTGTTCTCTGCTCTTCGTGGGATTTACAAGATGCTTCTACACATTTTTAATGTGTTTTTTCAGTTTTGAAATATGTTCGTGTTATTCTGCATTATAACTGTATCGTATTTTTGTGAGGATTATTTGAATAAAATTTACAATTTACATAAATTTTGTTGTTGAAACTGATGGCAGAGAATACGGCTAATTTTTGCCAATATGTTAAAACATTTATTATTTTGGTAGTGCCCGAAATCTATTTCACATGCAAGTATCGTAGTGTTCAAAAGAGGTTCGTGTCGATCATATTGTTTGATAAAAGAAGTTCAGGAGAACCTTCAAGGGTTAGATTTAACTGCATTCGACTACTTAACTTTAAATAGATAAAATTTCCAAAGAAAGCCCAACTTCATAAACATACGGCCACCCACAGAGTTTTTTTATTTAACTTTTCTCTTTCAATATGAAGTGTCGATTTAAAAGTGAAGAATGAAATTTACTTTCAAATCTGTTCAGAAAATTCAACAATTTTATTTCAGTTTTATTTTCAAATTTTCTGAAATCTTGGAATAATAGTTTGCACAATTTAATATAAATAATAAAGCTGATAGAATCATACTAAAAGTATCATCCAGAAGCTGCGTTAAAAAATGAAATTCATAAATTATACTGGAACCGCATTATGCGGACAGACAGGACAATTCATCATAACAGAAACGATTTTATCCTCTGGACAAGTGCAAAGAAAGTTTGGTTTATTGATTTTAGAGTCTTCAACACCAGCAACATGACAACAGACCAGGCAAAATCGTCATCATTTGTGTCGTAAAATGCCCGAATATGAACGATTTCTTGCAAACAGACTAGTTTGTTTATGATGCTGGTATACAAAAAAATTAAGTCTATACTAAATGGTATTGTTCTAAAGTAAAAAAATGACATTTCATTCAAATCCGTCCCTTACCAATAACAATGGAAACCCATGTCGACGTCCAGCGCAGTTCTATGGCCCAGCATTGCAGCGCTGCGCGTCGGCGGAGGCACGGCTGCCCTCTGATGTGAGGCGCAGTCGCCACTCACACCACTTGAGCCCATTGCCGGCCGCAAATCTCTGCTGGAGGAAATGTCCATCTTCCCCATGAGCGGCGAGGGGCCGCTGCGCGAGGCTGCGATGGGCCTCCGCTCACCCCCCACCCCGCTCCATTTCCCCTACCCCTCAGCGAACGCCATTGCGCCACCGCCTCCGCACGCGAAAGCCGAACGCCGCGCCGCGTCTCGTCGCAGACTCGCCAGTAGCGGCTACGAATGACCAAAAAAGCGATGTTTTAAAACATCGATTTTTCCACCAGAAACGATATTTTCCACCATCGGATCGATATTTTCCACCAGAAACATCGATATATTAACATCGATGTTGTGTTTTCAATGTTTTCTTTACAATGATATATTTTTTTCAGAAACATCGGTGTTTTTAAAACAAGTTTGTTACCTTTTTTGATGATTTGTACGTGGGAACATCGTTAAACTGCATTTTGAACCTTCAATGTTTAGAATATTGATTAGAAATTGAAGGTGTCAGGGTGTTTATACTAATATTTATTAACGTATTAATTTATTATGTAAATTAGACAAGGGAATATTTACATCGATGATTTATGAATGGATGTCAGTAAATAGATTATTAGCACAACGGGATGTATTTTTTTATTTCTTCTCTACGCTCGATAAATAATATTATTAGCATATTATACGTGACCAAACTATAAAGGTATTTCATTTCTCTCTAAAAATTGAAACAGGATAGAAAATTGAACCTGCTTTATCATATTTAAAAACATCGATATTTTAAACATCGATGTTTTTGTCGATGTTTTCATCGTCATCGAAAACCTGTCCGTGATGTATCGAAATATCGATGTTTTGATAACATTTGCCATCCCATAGAGATCCAGCGGTGAGAGTAAATAGTATGAAGAATGGGTTATGTATATTATGTATATAATGGAAAAAGACTAAATGATGCGTGAATGAAAAAAAAACACGTACAAAGAAGCAAATAAAAGAACTTACATAGTATTTAGAAAAAATATTTTTTGTTCCAGTTAGGTAGACCAAAGTGCTACATAATGACAGTTAAATTAAATTTAAATTACACAAAAATTAAGTCAGTTTTAATTATTAAGAAAAGCGACCCCTCTAGCTGATAAAGCCGTAAGGCTCAATGTAAGCAAATTATGAAAATTAATTCCTGTATCTACAGGGGCATTGTGGAAATTAAAAAAAAAAGATGAAGCAAAGGGTTCTACAAGCCCAGAGGCGAATCCAAAAAGTGGTTGTTGTAATTTTTTGAGGGGGGAGGGTGATTGGGCAAGTTCAGTTCGGACCCTACGTATTTTTTATCTACAACAATCTTCTAAAATACAAATGTCTACTCATGGCGTACATACTTTCTTGGAATGTGAGGCAATCAATGAGTGGCGACTTTTGAAGAAACTGAATAAAATAGCAAAAAAAAAGTTGATTTTGCCCTCATACCCCTCTCCCTCAGATCCAACCCAGCAGACCACGCTCGAAGTAGTGTCTACAATTTTATGCGGCAGCAATTGCACGTCTCATGTTTAATTGAATTGATGATTAAAAGGGAAATAAGTCCACTTCTTTCGAAAAAAGAGTTGAAGCATACATTTTATTTTTTATTTTTCAAACTATAGATCATCCTAAAAATGAAACTTGGCCAGCTTTAACTAAGTGTTCTATTACCAAGCAAAATTATGATTACTGGAAAAGAGAAAGAAGTCCAGGACTAGTTTCTGTTGCTCACACACAAGAACTAGTATTCTCAACTAGGAAAAGCCTAAATGCTTCATGACAACAGTAATAGTCACTGAGGACATCATAGACTTCAAAATCTGGTGGTCGAACTGGTTTCAGAGGCCAAACATGTCTCTTGCTCGTCCTGACAGTTCTCATTGTGAGCCTGGTGTGAGTCTTTCCAAGTAAAGAGGTAGTAAGGTATGGTAGAGATCCAGTACTCATACATGTTGGCAAAAGGGAATGCACGTTCAGATTGCCTTTCAAGAACGTTTCTGGCTCAGCTGTTCTTACAATTAACAGAAAGATAATAACCGATGTTCAAAAAATAGTAAAATACATCTCACATGAATATCTCTATTTCAACTAGAAAGTTTTGCCACAGGCTCAAGTGGAATTGACGATGACGATTTATTAAGAAAATTTCTCATCTCCACATGGCACAATAAGTTAATTCACATCAATATATATTTATTCCATGATTATATTGTTTCATAAGTACAAAAATAAAGAAAGATTTTTTTTTAAGCATTTCATAAATATTGTGTAAAGAAAATAAGTCCTGGGTATAAAAACGATTCTGAACATCACTAGGCTATCAGAACATCACAAGGCTATCAGTTCATCCTTCAGTAGTATGTGGTGTCTTTTATCACTCAAGAGCGATTACTTCCTATTTGTTACGGTACTACTGCGTCATTCGCTCGAAGTTGCTTGGAGAAACCACCTAAAACACAGATCAGAGCCAGAGCCCGGCGCTAGACATGGGCAGACCGGGCGATCGCCCGCGGTACCGGAAGTCAAAGGGAGGACGATGATAGGACTGATGGAAAAAATAGAAGAAAAAATAGGAAAAAGAAATTGAAATACGAGAAAATTGTTATCGTAATTTTATAAGTCAGTACAGTACTCTTGATATTTCATAAAATTTTTTAATTAATTTTGTACCTTAAATAGTTAATCATAGTAATTATTTATTAGGTTGGACTCTATGAAATGAAAAATGTCAGACAACCTTGAAAATTTACAAAACAATGTCATTGAAAGCTTTTTAAAAATCAATTTTTCTCCCCTTAACATCCATGATATTTTACATTTCGTTGCAAAATTATATATTACATATTCAAATATTGGTCACGTATTTTTATTTAAGTTTGTGACTGAATATCACGAATTGAAATAAAATAACTCTAATAGTTTTCTTGATGCAACATGCACATTTTTAATTTTTACGGTGGGGGGAGGCTACGTTGCAACATTGCTCCGGGCACAAAATGGTCATGTCCGGCACCGATCAGAGCAGTCGGCCGCTAGAATTCTCCCCCGGTCAGCGGTTGAATTCTATACTGCGATTTTCGTAACTTTGTCCCTGACAGGAATCAGCTGTTTCGCTGCCATCCAATCAGGAGCTTACAGTAACGTCACTATAGTGACGTTTAAGCTCCCGATTCGATGAAACCGTGAACAGCTGATTTCTGTCAGGGACAAAGTTACGAAAATCGCAGTATACCAAGCCATCTCGCCAGTGTGGGAAATCCTCCTGTGCCGCCTCCAACGGTTGTTGTCACGGAGCCACGTCCAGCCGCCTCCTCCTCCTCCTCCTCCTTGGTGCCGCTGCGGGAGAACCGTTTGGGTTGTCGCGCCGTGCCGCGCCGCGCCGGGGGCGGGGAGGGGCGGGGAGGGACGGCGTGGGGCGCGGGGTTATCCGGTGGCCGCGCCAGTAATTTGTTCATCGCCAGCAGCTGTCAGCCGCCGCTCGGCGCTCAATTGATCGTGATGGAGCGCGGGGGCGGCGATTGCCCCCACCCCTCGCCTGCCCTCGCCGCCCTCGTCGCCCTCGCCGCCAGCGCCGACGCCAGATTTACGCGAGACCGCTGGTTGTGACGCGCGCCGCCACCCCTCCGCCACCCGACCTCTCCACTAAGATCCGCCGCTAAGACCCACAAAGACCCACCCAGGGCCACCCAGGGCCGCCTCGACTCGGATCCGACATCTCTACGAATAAAGCGTATTGTTTCTATTCCCCATTGTATTTGATTGATTGATTGTTTAGTGATTCCAGGCGCACCAACTGCTAAGGTCATTAATCCGTAATGTAGTGCATGTGTTTTCTCGGGAGGTGGACTGTGCCCCTGATCGGGAGGTTCTAGGTTCGAGTCTTGACGATGGCAGGATTTTCGACATTAGCTAGGTCGAATTCAGCCCCTGGCTGGAGGAGAATTCTAGCGGACGGCTGCTCTGATCGGTAGTTTCCCATGGTTTCTCCGATCAACACCTGGAAAATGTAGCAGCAGTTCCCTAACAAACAGGTCACGGGCCGCGCGCAATATTTCCTTCTCCTTCCTTGGTCTATCCTCACCCTTTATTTACACTAACATTTACATGCACTACCCTACCTTACACGCCGGGAGACCGGTCGGGAACTTAGAGCTTGTCCCGGTTGAGGCGGTGCGCTGCTGGTGAGAAACACGTGGTTGGGGAAAAACCCTGCTAGCCGACAGGTAAGTCGGCGCTGATTTTTCGCCATTTGTGGGGGAAGATCACGGCCACCTCCCGAGGAAAAACATGCACCACACTTACGGTACTAATGATCTTAGCAGTTGACGCGTCCGGAATCACTAATCAATGAATCGGGGGGGGGGATTTATATAAAAAGTTCAAAAAGATCCAAAAGATTTCGGACAGTCATAATTATAACATTAAAAACTACATTAAAAATATGTACAGGTATTTCCCTTTTTGTTCTCTATTTCTTATGTGTACTTTTTTATAATTTTAGTTATGCGTATATATCTGCATTGGCCTGAAGATGAATGTGCATCAACCATCCGAAACGTTGCCATAAATAAAAGTTTTTAATGTTATAAATATGACTGTCCGAAATCTTTTTGGATCTTTTTGAACTTTTATATCAATCTATGTGACAGCCTTATAGAAGAATTTCAAGGGGCCATTTATCTTCCTTCTCTGAATGGTGAGATCCAGTGCCGATCTACGAGGCAGCTACCAGAGTTTTCCCCAACCAGAAATCAGGTATATCTTACTAACGGAGCACCTCCCATGTCGGGACATGCACTAAGCTCCCGACTGGCCTCCCGTCATGTGTGGTAGTGTAGTGGTTGTGAGTTAATGCGTGTAAGTAAGGAGTGAGGATAAGCAAGAAAAAGGAAGAGGAGTGAGGATAAGACAAGAAAAGGCGCGGCCCGTGGCCCGTTTGTTAGGATATTGCTCCTACATTCGCCCGGTGTTATTAGGAGAAACCAGGGAAAACTACCGATCAGAGTGGCCGTCTGCTAGAATTCTCGTCCAGACATCAGCTGAATTCGACCTAGCTAGTGTTGAAAATCATGCCGCCGATAGCACTCCCACCCTAGGACCACCCCGTAATAGATACTGCAATGATATCAATTGATATGCCATGAGCCTCCTAAGCTCCTAAGCCCTCTAAGTTCGAAATTGAATTATTCTCGAATTAGATAGCTGCAAGTTTTTGTATAATCATAATCATTACGATCCAGCTTCATTTTAGAACAAGTGTTTGACCAATCGCAAAGACGTTTACAAACAAAGCACTGAAGAGTATTCGATCAATGGTCATTAAAGGCCCATATACATGTTTCTTTGCTTCTTTTATATTAATATGCCGAGATAGCCCGTAAGGAAGGCATAGAAAGGTTACAGTAAAAGCACTACTCTTAACCGATGAAATTCAAATACTGAAGCTGTCGATAAGCTACCTGCTAAGAAATAAAAGAAATACTGAGCTTTAATGACCTATGCTTAATAAATTGCACCCAAATTTGGCTTTTTTAATATTGCAGGTTCCACGTAAAGTACCCCTAAAATAAAAAAAATCCATTTCAAACGCATGAAGCATTGAAATCCCCCAAATCGTTCGAGTAATTTTCGTTTTGGAGAAAATCAGCTGAACAGTTTTGGAGGCAACGTTGACCAGAAACAAACATTTTGGGCAGACATTCTTTTTGCCGAACCATGGTAATGAAAAAAATGGATAAATCTTGTTTCATTTTATAGTAAATTACTTTCTCTAACACGTTGTTTAGTCAGACAGAATTCATGTTTTGTGGGTCCTTAATATTGAAAATCTGATTGTGGTGTGTCTGTCTGTTTTGTCCATGTGCTTATAATATATAATCTATAATATGTTTATTTAATTCATAACTTTAGGACGGGAATAAAGACAATTTTTTATTCACTTTTTAATTTTCACTTGCATTCTGAGGTAATGGTATAGCTGTCTTACAAATAATTATTTTTAATTTCATGGAATAATAAACGCCTACATCTCTACTGTAGAAAATGACGAAGGAAAATGAAGGGAAAAAACTGATATATTTCTTCCCAATTTTCGGTCACTGCCCTGTCTTCGCTTTTGGCAGTCGTGTATATCTGCCATCAGTACTGATATTTGCTGTGTCACTTGTTTCTCGCTAAACTTCAATTTTGCATCAGTACTTACTATTTATACTTTCTCCTTTCCATGGTAAGTCTGTCCGTGTCCTACACTCGCAGCCAATCTTTGTGCATCAGTTCCACCAGCGAGAATTCAATATCTTCATTTCATTATTTTTTCCTATTTAACGTTTCCTCCAGCTCCGCCACGCATTTTCCTTGACGATTCCCCTCTTTTAATTATGCCTAACGACTTCACTCCTCTTCAGATTCTTTTTCACCAACCTGTATTCTCGGCACCACTCCATCCTTGACTCGACCCCTTCTGCCACTTCCATCCTCCCGGTTTCTTTTCTGTCAGCTCCCTCGTTTCCCGTGTCCCTGCCCTTGTCTTCGTGCTCCACGCGGCACTGCCTGTCGTTCACCCTCTGCTGGAGGGCAGTCGCCGCCCTCGCTCTTGCCCTCCCCCGCCCTCCGCCCCCCCCCCCGTCATTGCCCGTCGCCCCCCTTCCTTCGCCCCCTCTCGCCACCCCACCAACGCCACGCCTTCTCCCCCTCGCCCACCCCGCCATCGCCGGGCCTTCGCCCCTCGACCCCCCCGCCATCGCTCCGCCTTTGCTCCCCGCCATCGTCCCGCCTTCGCCCCTCGACCCCCCCGCCATCGTTTTCGCCTTCGCCCCTCGACCCCCCCGCCATCGCTCCGCCTTCACCCCCCGCCATCGTCCCGCCTTCACCTCCCGCCATCGTCCCGCCTTCTCCCCTCGCCCCATCGCTCCCCGCCTTCACTTCCTCGACCCCCCGCCTCCGCCTCCCGCCCCCTCCACCTTCGTCCCCTCCCCCCCCCGTCATCTCCCCCTCTCCTCTCGCCCCCGCGCGCATCGATGCGGCGTCTGCGTCGGGGAGCGATTCTTCCGTCGGTTTCCTTCCCCGCTCCAATTAATTTCTGATTTGGCCGCGTTGTTACTCCCGAGGACCGCGCCGAGAACAAGTGTTTCTCCCCTCACCCCCCCCCAGGCGGCGCCCTCGTCTGAGGGGGCGTGGCGCGGCGCGGCGCGGCGGAAATCAAACGCTTCGTAATTCCTTGCGGCCCGGCCGGCTTCGTCACCTCCAATGAGCGCTGATGGGACGGATGAAAGAGAGCCATCTCGCCGACGACGCGTCGCGACGGGGGACGCGCGCGAGGAGGAGACGGAGAGGACGAAAATCAATTTAGTGACGCATGGCTGGATGCAATTGAGGCATTAGTAGATTAGTGGAGACCGGACAACATCTCGGCTACGAAACGACATGCAAAGTACATTAGATAAGCGAAGCATCATATTGGATTATTAAAGTTACTCGTGCACGTTTCATGAAATGCGCTGATTTGTCGGGTTGGAGAATTGAGTCTTTGAAATTCTAACTGTAAACTCAAAATTCAATCTATTCGTAGAAGATAATGAGAATGGAAATTTTGAATAGGATCGCTTGTAGTTCCGCAAGTCTTATAAAGTGTGTTGATGTTTATCACTATATTATTTCGAAATTAACGAATTTCTGCGCCCATGTAATGGCGAACGAAGGAAGGTTCTCTGGCCGCGAAGCACGTTACAGCTCTATATTGAACAGTGACATTTCGAGAGCACAATTCAAGTGGCAAGTGTTTGCCGCTTAGATTTATTTTCAAAGAGTAGTTTACATAGAATATTAAAAGCAAAAATTCAATCTGACGCAAGATCAAAAGTTCATCAGTTCAAAGTTCACCAATATATTAGGACAAAGGGGCAATTTTATTAAGGTAATCCCTCCAGTCCTAACCAAGCATGGATCAGACATCTCGCATCTTAATAACGATGCAAGCGCCATCTTCACATCCGTATGTTGTGCACTTTCGGCCGGAATGGCAAACACCACGTAGAGCCCTTCTTCGGGAGAAAATTTCGAGATTTTCGTTTCTTGTTAACTAACAACCATATATAAAAATACTAATTTTCAAAGAGACGGAGTACCTTGCGATAGATCCGTGATGGAGTCAACAAAATCTTGATAAACAAAGTTCTATTCGAATGGAAAATCACCATGACAATGGTCTTTGAGGAACAGAAACGAGAACCGTGTTTTTTACGAAGAATTATAACATATTAATACCTTGAGACTGCGTAAGTAAAGCCAGTTTTTATCACAATACATAGCATGAGATTCATTGTTTAAGTTTCTCTAAAATGAAATTTACAAACGTTTCGTAGAAGAATATTAACATCAATATCCAGAGAATTTGTTGATATTTTATTCGATCGCACTTTCATGTGCATCCCTATCAAAAGACTAAGCGAAAGAACATTTTTTCCCCGGAATGCTTAACATGACGGGCTCCCCTCTGGCCCAGACGTCCGTGAGTTAGCGCCCATATGTAAAGGCAGGCGTGTGTTGGATGGAAACGGCTCCAGGAGCGCCCGCAGACAAAACCAGCGGCAGCGAACGCGGGAGGCCAGGAAAGAGCCCCAGCTCTCCTATTCATTTCCATTCGGCGCATTATTTTCGCGCCGGGCGAAGTCGCGGCGGCGGCGCCCCGTACATCACGGGCGGCGGAGCGGGGCGTCCAATTATCGCTCCCATCGCCCACCGCCTTCGGCAGCGCCCCGGGCGCCCGCCCGCCCGCCCGCCGCCCGCGCTCGCCACGTCACGCAGCCCAAAACTCACAGATTTATCGCCCCGAAGCACAACACGGCAGCGGTGGCTCGGCCCCGCCCCTCCCCGCCCCGCCCCGCCCGCGCAATGATAATTCCAAATAAAGGTCCCACAAATCAAACGCCGGCTCCCCGGGGCACGCCGCCCGCCCGCACGCCAGCCCGCCAAACAGCGCGAATTATCTATCTCTTGGCGAGACGTCAGGAGGGCAGGCAGGCAGGCGGCGGCGGGCGGCGGCGGGGGCGGCGTGAGCAAAGAAACGCGTAATCAATTAAGCTAATATTGGCGATAAATTTGTCAGCGCGGCCGCCGGCGGGGTCGCGACGCGTACCCGCTTACGGGGCGGCGTATAAATCCCGAGCTGGCGCGTCCGTTGCGAGCGGGCGCGCGCGCGCGGACACCACCCCGCCCCCGCCCCCCCCACGGCCCCACCGGCGGGCCTCCCCGCGCGTATAGGCGGCAGCAGCGATAAGCTTATCGCCCCGGTAACCAGATCATAACGCCGCCACATAAAACACGTGTTTTGTGCAGCCGCGGAGCGCCCCCACAACCCGCCCCGCCCCTTCCTCCGCCCCCCCCTTCGCGCGCGGATTTATTTCAAAGGACTCCGCTGCCACCGCCGCCGCCGCCGCCGATTTCATCAGGCTCGTTTGGCTGATAATCGAAATCGTATCAATATGCCGCATCAAACCGCCCGCCGGTGGCGCCGCCGCCGCCGCCGCTCGTAGCCAGGCTGAAATACGCGCCGCCCGCCCAGCGCCATGACGCGCGTGCTGCGCTGCGCTGCTCTGCGCCGCGTCCGCTGCGCCCTGCGCCAGCTCACGGCCGCGCGCAGCAGGCGGCCGCAGCAAGTGGCGCCATGTCCGTCCAGCGGCCTCGCCGGGTACCAGCGTTTTTATTAGTAACCCTGCACCTGCGCCTGGGTTTCGATTGATTGAATTATTCGTGTTTCCGGGCTTCAACCCGACAACTGCTAAGGTCGTTACTCCCCTAAATGAAGTGCATGTTTGCCCATGCCACCTCGCGCAGCAGGCGCCCGCAGCACGTGGCGCCATGTCCGTCCAGCGGCCGCACCGGGTACCAGCGTTTTTATTGGTAACCCTGCACCTGCGCCTAGGTTTTGATTGATTGATTTATTCGTGCTTCCGGGCGCTTCAACTCCAAAACTGCTAAGGTCGTCAGTCCCGTAACTGAAGTGCATGTTTTAGTAGACTTATCGGAATGTTGGGACGAAGCTTCCTCTATTCAGACAATATTTGAACATCAGTACGATTACAATATAGTTGCCGTTATAACTACCTTTTCTTTTGAGGAGGAACTATTTGAATCAGAATATTTGCTTAAAAAATCGAATAACAAATAAGATTATTAGTGGCAAGAATAAATATTTTACGAGCCATGTACACAGGCAGAATTAGGTCAGTGATTTGTCAGACACTAGCACGCTGGTCTTAAGTACGTTCCCTTCTTATTAGCCTTTTTATAATTATTGTATTTCTTGAGACCCATGTTTAAGTGGAACTCGTTGTACACAATTGGTTTTGGTACTTAATTATATCCAAAAACAAATCGCGTCAATAGGGAGAAATAGCCTGAATGTAGGTAGGTTCTAGCGGCTGAAGTGTCTCAAGGCATCAACTGATGTCACTGCAGTGCCACGGTCGGGAAGGTTCTAGGGTTCAAGTCCCGACGATGGCAGGATTTTTGACACTAGCTAAATAGCTAGATCGAATACGGCCGCTGTCTGGAGAAAAATTCTAGCGGCCGGTTCCTGTGATCGGTTGTTTTCCGTGGTTTCTTCGATAGAGTGAATGAGGCAGCAGTAACATACAAACGGGTCACGGACAGCGCGCTATTTTTCTTCCACTTGGATAAATTTTGAAATTGGAAAAAATTGATATTTTTTTCCTGTGTGTAGTAAATTACTTCCTCTAGCACGATGTCAGAATCCACGATTTGTGGTTCTTTGACATCGAAAAATAAATTGCCGGCAAAATAGCTGTCTGTCTGTTCGTCTCTCCTTCCGTCTGAGGTGAACGCTAGTGCCTAAACCGTGCAGACGATGTACTCCAATGCTGATATTCCTCGATCAATCTGGGAGATCTATAAGTGAGATAATGTACATTTTTTTGAAAAAAACTAGTAGTTTTCATGTAATTTCTTATTGATGTTAATGTAATTTACATAAAATATTTCAAAAGGCTTGAAATATTTGAATCTTGAATTTGTTTCTTCCAATACACAAATGGATGCCTAAAATAATGACGCAGATCTTTTTTCTTGAACTCTGTAAATTTTCGAAAATTGTAAAAGTTAGAAATAATGAGAGAAAGTATGTGCTGTTTCGCGCTCCTAGTTTCTTTGCATTCTGGTTCTTAGTTCCCTTAAAGCTTTAGGATATTATTTTTCCGCAGCGAAACATCTGCCTCCAAAGGACCGTCTCGAAGACCCCTATAATGTACGGCTGCCACATTCCCTCTATTGTTTCTGTCAGCTCTGTCCCCCAAGGAAGAGGGTAGCTTGCGTAGAATGTTACTAATTAAAAAGGATTTATTGTCCTTTTCTTTTTAAAATAATGGGTTTCAATTTGCTTCTGATAGTCAAATTTGTAGGAATGTTCCAGTTACTATCGTTTTCACTACAATGTATATAAATCCCCGAAAGAATCAACTTTCAGAATACTCACCGAGAATACAATGAGAAAGATAAGGATAATTGAACTAATCTGACAGTAAATTAAAGATAAATACGATGAAAGAGCAAGAATTGGGGGATCACACCACATTACTGGGGAAATTAAGATCGATATGAACTACGTAAAAAAGCCTAAATGTCCCCTCTTAGATAACTGTAAAATAGTTTATCCTCATATTCGTAATAACACCTACATCCCCGGCCAGATTGTGGTGTGGTGATACGGCTGCCTCCTACTACAGTTATAAGAACGGTATCTCGGATTTAACTAAAATCATTGCTTGAAAATCATGACTTTTAATGTGCATTTACCGCCACAATGTACACAAT
This sequence comes from Acheta domesticus, assembly GCA_031308135.1. NCBI lineage: Eukaryota > Metazoa > Arthropoda > Insecta > Orthoptera > Gryllidae > Acheta > Acheta domesticus. The sequence continues at coordinate 26,731,381 of JAHLJT010009436.1, read as the reverse complement.
TGTAAGTGAAAATGTTTACTTTTACCCGATGGCAGCTCATGCAGGTCTTGTCTTTTAAGTGGAGAAAAGAAGTCAATTGCATAAATTACCTCAAATTAAGCAAACAAATTTTACGTCATGTGTCGACTTGGAGTTGGAAAAGAGAGATCGGTTCGGTTTTTCACGCGACTATCGTCAGACGATATTGTAAGATTACACCGGCCAACTGTTGTACTAACGTCTGACCTTCTGGAGTGTTTGGCCTTCTGGAGTGTGACGAGACTCATCGCTCATGGTGAGTTCATCTGATCCAAAACAAAGCCAAGAGATGATAGTTAACGGAAAAACATCTTCCCCTTCTGTCATTTATCTAATACATAAAATTCAATGTTTGTTTCTATTTTACGCGCTGCCGCACCGTTCATCAGATTACGATACACCTTTGTCAACTTATCGCTTGCACTTGGATGAAAAATGTAGGTATAGAAATGTGCATATATCTATCGCACATAGACGCGCGTTGATGATGATTTGTTTCGTTTATGCTGGCCCAAGTGTTCCTGAACAAAAACAACCCACCGCACCCTCTATGCAACCCACCGCACCCTCAATTATTAAGCACGTCTTCGCTGCATATTCTGCCCCCCCCCTATGTTGTGAAATATCGGCCAGAATTATTACTTCAACGTTATCTCGAACAAATAACCTTCTCCAAGATAGTATCGTACTGAATGCAAGCCCAAACTTGAGGGAGAACGTTTTAACGATAGGATACATGACAACCACATCCAACCAGGACCTAGAACAAACCCGTACTTGGAAGAAGTCTTTCATCTAATAAATATTTTAATGAGTGTAGCGTAAAGCCTGGTTAACAATCATGTGACCAGTAGCATGTGAAGTGTAATACATTGCAATAGCGAAGCATTACTGGATTCATTGGTCTTCAATAAAAAACCATTTCTTCTTCTAGCCGCAGGAGCGCTAGTAGAAAAGGGTGATTAACGAGAAGAGTTCCTCCGCGGAGTACTCTGATGGAGTTCGGCGTTAGTGTTAAAAGCGCATGTAGTTTTGGGAAACTCGTCCAAACACGCATATTTTTTCATCACTGCTATCAAATCAGAAATTGTTTCCTTCAAACAACAAAGCAAATATATATGTGGTAATTATATTGAGAAGAAGGAAATATGCGAGAAGGCGGGTGTCACTTCCCTCTCCTGAGAAAATGCCCCTGCCATTCCTCGAATTATCATTTTAATGAATGAATGAGTGATTATTGATACTAGGCTCTTCAAAAACTAAGGTCACTAGTCCGTTAAGTGTCGTACATATTATGTACCATGAGTGGCGATAATGTCTGCACTGTTGGAACGTGACAGCCGGTGCGAACTGACATTGCGAGATTTGTCTCTCAGAGAGTCAACTCGCGAGATTTGTCTCACTTAAGGTATCTCTTCCAGCGGAGAACTTCCCCATCTAGGACTTGTTCTAAGCTCTCCACTAGGTCTCCCGGCACGTGTGGTAATGTAGTGCATATAAATGTGTGTGTGAGTAAGGGGGAAGAAGGGTACAAAGAGGAGGAAGGGAAGATCGCGCCCGGCCTGTTTGGGCAAAATACTTCTCTCGCATTCTCCTCGTATTGATCGGAAAAAACATGGAAAACTTCCGATCAGATCGCCTCCACACATTAGTTGAATGATTATATTAATGATGAACTCGCATAAGTCGAATTCTTGATTTCAGATAGCAGATCTGATGGTTGATCTGACCGCCATAACTGATTCGGTTGCTAAACCGTCGAATGCTGATCATCATCCAAAATAATAAAAATGTTAGTAAAGGATATGTAGTCTTGCAATACTATTTCAGTTCTAACAACGCCCCATGAACAGATCAAACATTAGGATGAGCGCATTTCTTTTTCACTTATCTGCCCCATCCACGAGAACAGCTCGAGAACTGAGGATCTCGAATAGTTCCCCGCTTGTTTTTGGAAGGTCTCGAGGCTGCAGTGGGAGCTTCAGGGGACGACCCTGTCGTGATCGCGCCACCTGGTCCAGTCACTCTACCCGTAGTGCAAACAAGGGGATGTTATTTCTGGCGATGGGAATATCTGCCGTAAGTTCCTCTCCCATCTCATCGATCCGCAAACACAAGTGGTCTTTTTCAGAACTAGAAAAAACCTAAATGTCTTCTCTGCGCGTTACGGACGACACAAATCTTCTAATGTCTTGTCGGATGGATAAGCACATTCACTGAAAGCAAACAGTACGAATTTCGTCTTTTTTTAGTTTAATTTATAATATTTGTAGAGAATCTGAGAAAGTTTATGGTCATCTTTTATAATGTACAAATCTTACATTCTGTTATTGTAACATAAAATGGGGATCGTCAATCCTTAGATTACCTTGAATTGAATATTTATATTTATCTGTCTTTTCTTTAGGCTAATAAAACATTCTCTGTCTATAGCAACTAAATGCAAACTTAGTAAGCATTCTAACTGGGTTACAAACTAAAATAAAGTAAGTTTTGTTTCAAGAGGAACGACAATGGAGAATAAATATTGTTTTCATTCAACTAATGTTTATATAAATTAATATCTCATTGGTTCCAGAAGAACAACCTCTTTGAGGAAGTTGTCATCAATTGGAACTAAGGTAACGATGATTAACATTGAAATAACGATAATTTACATCCTTATTCAATCAGATGCTTTAAAAATTCGTTGTTTTAAATAAATAAATCATTTCCCCTAAAATGTGCCCTTTTTACAGTACTTCATCATTTTCACTTACATAAAAATGTATTAATTAATGGCACTGGAGTAATCTGTTGCAGTGTTTGATTATTTGGAAAACGAAGTTACTTTAAATTTTGAGTTCATAATAAACAAACCAATTTTCCAACATTATTAACGTGTTTACTAAATTGAGCGTCAATTACAATAAGAATTATTTTGCCAATAAACATAAAAACCTTATTTAAATAAACCAAAAATCGTATTTTTTAAAATATGCGTTGCCTAATTCAAACATAGTATTAAAATAATATTTTCTCAAGAAATCTGACAACAGTCAGTAATGAAAATCCATTGTAGAGATAGAGGCAGTTTTGATTGAAGTGCTTTTGAGAAGATAGAGCAGTGCAAGTGGGAGTGAATGAATGGTTATGTATAACAATGCAAATAAAAAATGAGTGTGAATAATGAAAGAAAAATATAATTAATCTAAAATATAAAATTATGAGTAAGAACATTGCTTAACATGAAGAAAAAAATCAAATTAGGTATACATTTTTATTTGAACAATTATATTACGCTAAAATAAAGTTAATTGTAGTTAATGAATAAAGACCCCGTTTTAAACTGCAGTAGCTCAAGTGTAGATCAAAAGTATAAAATGAGGAGGAACAATAAAAACGTTTTGAAGGAGTTGGCGCCATTTTGCCTGCGTGGAGAAAGCTGTCCCGGAACGGCAACAGTGGGTGTCGCGGCGGCGGTTGCAGCAGAGGAGCTCCGACAGCGGTTAGCGGCTGATGCGCGTCAGAGGATGCCCAGAAGTCAGGGCGCGGCCACGTGAGAAGCGGTCAGAGGGCCACAGGGGGCTGTCCAACGCCCCAAGGGGTGGCGGAGGCAAGGGCGGGAGGCGGGGGCAGAGACAGGGACAGAGGTAAGGGCTGAGACGAAGACGGAGGGGGAGTCAGAGGCGGAGAAAGGGGCGGAGGTGGGGTGACGAAGGCGGAGGCGAAGGCGAAGACAAGGGCGGGGCAAGGGCTGAGATGAAGGCGGAGACTAAGGGCGGAGGAGGCGGAGGACAGGGACAGAGGCAAGGGCTGAGACGAATGCGGAGGAGTCAGAGGCCAGAGAAATGGGCGGAGGTGGGGCTGAGACGAAGGCGGAGGCGAAAACAGTGGCGGAGGCAAGGGTTGAGACGAAGGTGGAGGCGAAGACAGAGGCGAAGGCGTGGTCTGAGGCGAAGGCGGTGGCAGGGGCCAAGGAGGAGAGGAGAGTAGATAAAGGCGGAAGCTGAGACAGGGGTAGAGGCGGGGGCTGAGACGAAGGCGGAGGACAGAAGAAGGTGAGGGCAGAGACGAAGACAAAGACGAAGGCGGAGGCGGCGGAGGGGATAGAGGGAGACAGAGGCTCAGATGAGGGCTGAGACAGGGAGGAGGCGGAGATGGAGGCAAAGGGGCAGATGGGGACAGAGGAAACCGCGGCGATGAAGAGGCGCGAGGCCAGAGGTGGGAAGGCGCGGTTTGGAGTGGGAGGTGAGAGCGGAGGCGAATGTGACGAAAGAGGTGCGGCGATGGAAGGGAGGGAGCATCGGAGGCCGCCATTAGGAAGGCGGAAGGGAGGACGTAGACGCGGGCGGGGGCAGATATGAGGCAGAAGACGCGGCGTCAGAGACTGGGGAACTGGGGGCGGAGACGAAGGCGAAGTGGTGGAGGTCGTTTCGGGCCAGAAAGGGTTTGCGGAGGCAGTGTAGGTGTCGGTGATGGTCGCAAGGAGGTGCGTTTTTAGACGAAATCGGAGGCGGAGGCCGAGGGTCCGAAATCGGAGGTTGAGACAAGGCCGAAATTGGTGGTGAAGGCAAGATTGGAATTGAAGGTGAAGGCGAGGTCGAAGATGGAGGCGAGGCGGTCGGCGAAGTCGGAGGAAGAGGTGAGGTGTCGGAGGCGAAGTCGGAGAAGGAGGCGTGGTGTAGGGGATGCAGGCGAAGTGTCGGAAATGGAGGCGATTTCGTAGTGGGGGGTGCAGGTGGAGGTAAGGTCAAAGGCGGAGGCGAGGTGAGAGTCGGACGCGGATGGGAGGTGTCGATGGAGGAGGCGAGGTCGGAGGCGAACTGAGGGTAGAGGCGAAGGCGGGGTTAGAGGCGAGGTCGAATTCGGAGATGGAGACGGGGTCCGAGTCGGAGGCGGAGACGAGTCGGAGGCGAGGTGAGGTGAGAGTCGGAGGTGGAGGCGAGGTGTCGGGAGGAGGAGGCGAGGTCGGAGGCGAAGGTAAGGGCGGAGGCGAAGGCAGGGTCGAGGGGAGGTCGAATTCGGAGACGGAGGCGAGGTCCGAGTCGGAGGCGGAGACGAAATCATAGTCGGAGGCAAGGTGAGGGTCGGAGGCGAAGCTAAGGGTGGAGGCGAAGGCAGGGTCGGAGCGAGGTCGGAACCGGAGCTGAGAGCGCGGTGGGAGGCGATGGAGGAGGCGGCGGGTGGCGCGCCGCGGCGTCGCCGGTAGCCGGCCACGTGTGTGCTGTGCGGCGGAGTGTGTGCGCGGCGCGTCTTCAGGGGACAAGCAGCGCCGGTGCCTGGGCAAACAGGCGGCGGCGGCGCGCGCCTTTGCGTAAGGCGGCAGCGCGATCTGTTTGTCCGGACGACGCAGCCGCCGCGCCGTGCCGCGCCGCGCCGTGGCTACCGGGCACAGGGCCCCTCGAGGCCTCCTCTCCCATGGCTCGCCCCGGGAGTGCTCAGCTGGCGGGCGGTGCGAGGATGGCCTCGACCGAGCTGCGGCCTATTCAGCGCTCCGGGCTTTTTTCTTTGTTTGTTGGTTGGTTGTTGTTTCTTTAAAGGCATTTACACAGACAGAACACAACCTCTTCCCTTCTAATATTAACGGTGTGTTGCTATAGAAATATATTATACTATATGTGAAAGAAATATCTTCACTGCATTTTTATCACTGGAGAATATAGGGGTATATCCAAGTCTGTAATAATAATAATAATAATAATAATAATAATAATAATAATAATAATAATAATAATATATAATAATAGTGACTTTATTTATGTGGCGAGACTCGGGCCATCAGGCCCGCTCTTCCGCTTAACCAAGTAATACATACATATATAGATAAAATTTAACAGTACATTTAGTAACTATTAACATTAACATATATTTTAAATGATTTTTTTGAAAAGGTTCTGAAGTTTTTCAATTATTTCAGTAAGAAATTTAAACGATATTGACGCTATTGTGTTTGAATATATTTGAGTCATTTGAAGTCAATAATTATACGATGATCTCTTTATTCGAATGTCTATGTTGTGGCGTAAATTCACCTAAGTATATTCATGTATAAACCTTGAAAAATCCAAATGAAGGAACAATGCCTTGTCTGAAATATTCCAGATTCGTCTACCAACGGTGATGAATTTCAACACGAAAATAATAAATATATGGATGAAATCTGTTTACCGCAAATCATGCCTCGAAGTTTTTCACTCCCCTCTCAGTAGCCCTGCGAGTGCTGGAATTCTTTATTTCATTTTGTGGCGTACAGTCTTCTGTTAATGCCTACCAATTAAAGTCACTAAAGGGATGACATTTACTTAAGTTATTACGAAAACTGAATTAATGCTAGATAAAATCTAATGGTGAAAATTTAGAGATGTGTTCTTTGTCTTACCTAATTTAATATAAATTTATTTTACATATTACTAATGAATGATCATGGTTTGAATGATTCTTGAGATTGTTTTCACTCAAAACAACATTCTTACTTTATTTACATTATAAAACCGCACATGCAATCCAATTACTCCCTCTGCTTTTTCAAGATTCGTCTTCTGTTTGCAACGGCTCTGACTTAACTCTAATAATTCAGTAATTAAATTCGTTGCACCGAAAACCCACCTTAGTGCAGGCCAATCTTGTCATCACTACGTCATCGTGTTGCCCTACACGCGTGAAGGGTAGCCTCAAATGAAACAGATTCCGGAACTGTGTCGGTGCTTGGCAGTGAGATGAAACATTGGTTCATGCTCTGTAACACAAAGAAATCGAAAATTAAAAAATAATACTATGATCATTATTATGCAACATTTAATAATGATCATTATAACAACGTCTGTTAAGTCTTTTGGCAATTCTTACTCCATAATTCTTCAGTTATCAATGGGTGATTACTGCTTTTAAAATAGCGAAACCTGCAAAAGCGTTCATTTCAAAACTTAATTTTTCGATTCTTGTGATCGCTGTAGCCGTTTGATTTTGAAAAAAAACTACTTTTCTGTAGACTTCTTTGGTTACAATAAAACAATAAAAATATTAACATTTGCGTTTCCGCTGACTCAATTTGGGCCCACAAGAAGTATTTCTTGGCATATAAATTTGAATGTTCTCTTAGTAGCATGAGTTACTATTTTGTCATTTTTGCTTTATTAGCGTTTCGAAAACTAGAGTACTAAATCTTTTGTTCGTTATTAAATGGCACTATATTTTTATTAATCAACATGAAATTTTTGAAGGTTGAATTTTAGATTTGTTACAAAGGAGCTTCAGACATATAAACCTACAGTTTTAAAACTAATCAGGTGGCAACAGAAATAAGCTTTTTTTTAACTAATAAATGTTTTGTTCATGAGGTAGAAGTTGCAAATGTGAAGATTGTAAAATTGGAGTATTACTGATAAAAGCAGTAATTTCTGAAACGAAGATCAAAACAAAATCTTTCTCCAACTCTTTCCATTTTGGTGATTGACACAAAGAAGGGCTACTTTAAGCACACACAACAATAAATGGACAAATATATAATACATTTGATCTACATACGCATTCAAGTCAAGAAGGAATTTTCTCATTTATCAGTCTACATGTTAGGAAATGTTCCCAAAAGAAAACAAAGTGAAGGATTTGTAAAAGTTATTCAGTAATTTCTGAGGTTTGGTTCTATTGAGCTCTATTCTAAATATAATGATTCAAGAATGTTTTTCAATTCAAAATACTTTTCTCTCTTATTCATGTTATTTCAAGAATGTAGTTTTTCAATTGTCTACCTTTGGCCGTGCTAACATAGTTCTTTATGGAAATAAACTACTAGGTTTATGTAAAAGGTTAATACCATTTTATTTTTTTCTAACTTGATATCTATTTTTTAGTTCTTATCAATGTTTCCTATGTTGGTATGATTTGCAATTAATAAACAGCCCAGAATTGCCATAAACAAATTAAATCTACAGTAATGTAAGTTTAGCGTCGGCAATCGATTAATCAATATGTGGCAATTGGGGTCAAAAGTTGGTCACAAGTCTGTATGAACTATAATAGAAATACCTCAATGGCTCGGATCGATTTCGTATTTCTTCCTGTGCTGGAATTCTCTTTTCTGAGAGTCTGACACTACATTGAGGTCTCCCTTGGCACTGTCTCATATTGAGGGGTCTCCCTCATTGCCTTGGGAGGGGTTTCTCCTTGTGCCGATGTTGCAAATCATTCGCAGCACTTGATCGACGTGGTACTGAGCTCTCATTTTCTTACGTGAATAGCAACTAGGGGTGTTCGTGTAAGTGATTTGCAACACCTTGGGTAATGTCAGCTCTGAGAAGCTCCCTCTATGAATGTTAGAAGCATCTTGATCAAGGGACACTGTTTAAACTGAAATTTGTGGTTGTTGTGCTACATTGCAACGATGTCAAGCTTAAGGATGTGGCTAAATGACCCTCGTATGGAACGGTGATTCAACACATTGCAACGCGTAAACACTATTAAGACCACGTGTTAAGTTACGTACTTCACTGTGTAAAAATCACAAAAATATAAGTCCATAAATTGCAACAGTAGAGATGTGTATAAAAATACAACCGAAAGGTCTGAAAGTGATTGTCCGTTTAATTTAATTAAGGAGAAATACTTCAGTATTAGTTTGGCGAGCGAATCGGATCATGTTAAGCCGATCTATATTTTGAGCTAAATATATAGGCTGGTCTCAAGGATAATTAATGTTAATCTCGGAGGCCAAAAACCAGAGCCCCGCTATGGACTTGAGAATATGCAAACATAAAGACAGTTAAATTGAGCATATCAAATGGACATTTTTTTACGTGCAGTTAACGTAAACCAGCTGCATGAACACATACACCTCCAGTTACTCACCTGAATACATTCAGCGCATTATGTTTTCCAGCTCTATCTATAAAAGATGACACATATCAACATGTCAACGCGACTGTCACGTCAATGTAAAAAACAGAACTTTTGAAATTATATACGTAAAATGTGTAATACAAATTCATATTACGATGTGTATGACCACTAAAAAATAATTTCGTTTCCCAATCCTCTCAGGGGAGTGAAATCGTGTTGACTGTATGCATCCAGCATTGCTTCACGTGTTTACAGGTGCCCATATCACTGATGATAGTAACGATCGCGGCTGGTAGATTGGATGGATCATAATAGTGTGAGGCGGTCGAGGCGGAGGCGAAAGTCAGTAGTGGAGGCTGAGGATCAAGCTGAAGATAAGGGGAGCCGGAAGCGGAAGCTGAGGCTGAGGCAGAAGCTGAGCGAATGGCGGAGGCGGTTGTATGCGGGCAAGGCAGAGTGTGCTGGACGGAATAGACCGAAAGTGTGGGAATTCTGATGCGGTGTTGTTGACTTTATTAAATGGAGTAATAATAGAAGTCATCTCCCTCATCTTAATGATTCAGAGAGCCGGCTTTCGAAGGCTTTTCCGTCATCATCAGTCAACAGATATAAACAAAATAAAGTGTAAACAAAATAACAAGTAAATACAAATGGGAGGGATTAAACAAATGAAATTGCAAAAATGCGAAGGGAAGGATAAATATAAATAATATATACATTTAAAATTATTATTATTCTAATTAATATTACAGACCAATAACAAATAAAATTGAAAAATATGAAATGCAACGAGAGGGCGTTAATACAGATTATAGATAAATTTAACATTATTAAAGAAGGAAGGTTCACCCGAGAGGGTATTTGTTAATAAGACATCACAATAGTTACTAACCAATAGCCAAAAAAGGAGGGGTAGAAACAACAATTAAAACCAATAGAAAATGATATTACAAAAAAATAGGCCGGAAAAAATGAACCAGGTCACAGCATGAATACACTTTAGAGCAAATTCAGTCCTCTTTCCGTCTAATAGAGATTGTGATAAAGAATTTAAGAGCCACGCCGGATACATAAACGATAATATATGCTATTGCTAACGTCTGAATCTGACTAATTCCCAAATTCTACTGTTAATGTTAATGTTCACATAACATGAAGGTAAAGTCCGAAGAGGAAAGATTTTCGAAGCGTATCTCGTACTTTAGGCGAAAGAATTAAACATTATTCAACATAGTGGAGTTTAGTCCCGTCATAGAAATACCAGACAATTTGTGATAAACAGGAAACTGACGGCTAATGGCAACTTTCTAAGGCTTTCTCTCATTTGGTCAAGACATACTAAAATAGTTAATACGCCACTAAAAGTTTCAGTTAAATGAATTGAAATATCTAGAATATACTTTTAACCATTATTTTTTTCGGAATTAATCAAATCTTGACTCCTTAGTTTACACAGTACCTTTCCATTTAGTTCCACATAGATCATTCTCTAGATCATACATTTGATAGTAATTTATAAAAGAATTATCAAAATACATCCATTTGTTGTGGAGATAGGATATCTCAAGTAAAAACCTGCATTTGGCTAATTAATTATAAACAAACCGAAAAAAATAATTATTTGATCTCTAAAAGCATATCAAATGTACAAGGGAAAGCAAAATAGAAACAATACCCTTGATATTTTTTCCTCAGGCAGACCGCTACCTTAAGGGTAGGGGAAATGGAATCATTTTGCGGTCAAAAAATTGTTTCGTTGGTATTTTATTTTTCATAAATCGTCATAATTTTCTCTTTAAATCGGCGTTTCAAATGTGTGGATATCTTTCTTACCAGTACTTTTTTAAATTCTTTATAAGTGAAGTTCGGCTTTCATTGGGGTTACATGCTTGCTTCAATACTTTTAGTTACTGTTACTTAATGCAGCGCATAATTACTGAAAGTCTTAGAAATGTAGAAAGTAAACTGAAAACTCTATGTTGTGAAGCTAACCAACATAAAAACCTGTTTCAAAAGGAAGTAGTTATTGGAAATGATTTTTAAGATGAGGCAAGTTATCGAGCTGGCGTGTTCTCAGGGTTGCATTTTAAAGCTCATTTTCCCAAATTTAATATTTCTTATTCTAAATTTACTTTTTCCCAGCTTACATTTATGGTAGTAAACTGAAAGTTTCAGGATTTGTTGATAAAGATCTCCTACATTTACTGAAATATGTTTTTATTAAGTTAGTATTATCCATTTTACGCAACTTTATTTACTAGAAAACGTGGTAAAATTTTGCATTATGAAAAAATATTTGTATCTACAAAAATAGTAAAAAATCTTCAAAACCGTTGTTTCAGTGTTATTATGAGCGATATGTCGCGATATGCAACCTTTACAAATTTCAAATGCCTATCTTTAACAGATTCTGAGAAAAGGACTTCAACATTTAACATTGCCAAGGTAGGGGAATTCGTTTGTCCTTAAAGCAGCTTCGCCTCCGTGCCGCCGCGGCGCCGCGTGCGCATGGCGCCTCGCCCGCCCGCCGGGCCGCCCGGCCGCCGGCGAGGCTGCACGCGGCCCGGGAGGAATTCATGAATTCGCCGCTTCCAGAGACACGCCTGCCCCACTTCCCGCAGCCCCGCCCCACGCGAGGGCGCAGAGGGCAACACCCAGGCGCTGCCCGACACGCGCGCAACGGCAGCAAGCTGCGTTTATTCCATTGCAATTTGATTCAGTAGTGATTCCGGACGCGTCGACTGCTAAAGTAATTAGTACCGTAAGTGTAGTGAATTTTTTTAATTCCTGGAGATGGTGGTTATTTCCTCCGGGGGACACTGAGATCCGGGGCCCAGCTACACGTCTGCTAGCGGAGTTTTCCCCAACCAGATATCTCTCGATAGTGGGGCCAAGACAAGCTCTAAGCTACCGACATGTATGGTAGTGTAGCGCAAGTAAGTGTAAATATGTGTAAAGTAAGGGGAGAGGATAGGACAAGTAAGAGGAAGGAAAGGTCGTGCGTGGTCCGTGGCCCGTTTGTTAGGGAAGTTCTCCGGCATTCGCCTGATCTTGATCAGAGACACCACAGAAAACTACCGATCAGAGCAGCCGGCCGGTAGAATTCTCCTCCAGACAGTTGCCGAATTCGACCTGGCTGACAAGCTAGTGTCGAAAATCCTGCCCCGTCGGGACTCAAACCCTAGTACCTCACGGTCAGAGGCTCTGCATTATTCCATTATAAATATAGTTTACGTCTTAAGCGCTTACTGATTGTTCCGCAGAAGAATGTCCGGTTGTACAGGAGTCCGCTCGAAATTTCGCGGATTTGGGAAGCGGACATCAGCCGTAAATTTTCTTTTCCCAATTAGTATACATTGCTTCTTCGTACATACTAAATACACTTAATTTACGTAATAACGGATGCTGTTTTGCACGTTCATAATCAAATAACTAATATACCATTCACTTTCTGGTATTTGGACTTTTCTGTTTCACGCAACTGGCAGCCATTAATTGGCTTAAACACCACTCAATTGGAAGCTGCGGCTCACCACTCCAAGGAAGTTTCACAGTAGGCTTAGAAGAATTTATTAACACTTGAAACACAAATTAACCACCGAGCAAAATAAGCAACTCTCAACATTAATGTTTGATTTAATTTGCTATTATTTACTACCGCACGAAGATACTGAGTAAACGATAATATCCACTGATATTACGCTATCGATAATCGCAAAGTCGTCAGAAATTGTGACAGTCCAATAATCTACAAAATGTGCGTGGCCGCTGACGGCAGGATTGTGTCATAGCGTGAAACACTGAGTATTTACAATAACGTGTAAGAAAACAAATTGGTTCCACGAGAAAATGGTTACTGGAGATGACTGCTTAATCAAGATTGCCATTTCAACAGGTTTCACTGATTATGACTTCTTAATTAAAAGTGAAAGAGTATTGTGTAGTGAAAAGTATTTAATTAACTGTATACGTTTCTATTGATGAGCGATAAAAGCATCATTATGGGAAGAAGCGCTATTCAGTATGTAAATAAACAGTAATATAAGCAACGGAAGACGTTATGGCTAGGGAAGTGGAAGAGCTCACTTGTAATGCGATATCTTATTCATCATGTACTCAAATTATGAATCAAAATCTTTTTCAATTTATGTATTAAAATGTATTATTCATAAACATCATATAGAAAGCGTATTTTATTGTTATATGCACTTCAATAAGGCCTACTTTACTTTAATGTCTAAAATTCAGAAGGCAAATGCATAATCTGGCTAACAATGGTTGTTTTTTCTGCCACAGACTACACCATAACATTCACAATCTGAAGATCTTCACTTCACTCGAAAATTCATACCCATCACAGGGAAACAAGAACTTGTTATATAAGACTTGTCTAACGTTGCAATGCGATCTAATCGCAAACGGATGTACTAGTAGGGCAATGAAGCTATAGACTTTAGCTCTCAAAAGAGACTTATGTTCTTTTTTTACAAGCAAAAAATGTTTCAAAAGTATTAACTTTCATTGAAATGCAACAACATCAACACTACATAATAAAGAGATAAAGCCATTTGTGAATCGTAAGTTACACGGCAGACGGGAGCGTAGTCTTTACATCACCAGAGCTCCCCTCCGCTTCGTTAGGGAACGCGAGGAGCACGTGATGGGAAGCGAAGACATCCCATAACGATTTGTACGACTGTAAGTCAGGGCGTGGGCACTAGGGAGCCTCACCGATAAGCTCGCGCGCGGTGCGGGCACAGGGGGCGGGGCCGACGCGGGACGAGAAGACGTAGGGGAGGCGGAGGCAACGCGGGGGCGGTGGTGGGGGAAGCGGAGGGGTCGGCTGCGTAACTAAGCCTAACTGCGATTTACACAGCGAGGAGGCGGGCCGCACGCGCGTCTCACGCGGGTAAGGCAGCGCGTTACAGCCGTAAAGCAGCCTTCCCGCAATGGTGAGGGGTAATGTGAGTGAGTGGAATGGATGAATGGTTGTGTACGTAATGAAACAAGTATGAATGATCGTGAATGAGAAAAAAGATCAACTAGTTGTGCAAAAACCCGCACAAAACCGCAAAAGCGAACATGAGACCAGCATCATTCTCTTAAATGTTCTATACACTACCCAACAACAAAATTTAATAAAAAACCATGGAGCCTTTTTTTTAATTTGGAAAATGTCTTCATGTAAAGTACCTCCAGAAGTTCAAATATCGGTTTCAAATTTAAGGGGCAGCGACATCAGCCGAATTGATTGGGCAATGTCAATTTTGGACAAAATTGGCTGAACGGTTTTAGCTGTTAGCGTTGTTCACAGACGGGCAGACAGACGAACGAACAGACGAACAGACGAACAGACGAACAGACGGACAGACGGACAGACGGACAGACGAAGGACAGATAGACGTCCTGCCATTATTCGATTTTTCGATATCAAGGACCACACAAAACATCGATGCTGGCTATATCATGTGATAGAAGTTTTTTTTTCTAAATTTAGCAACTGCATTTATTCACTTTTTCTTTCACCAGACCCGATAATAAGAGTTTTTTCTGCCGAAAATTTGCTATTTTATATCGCGCAGCATTACATAACTTTCACTCGACTCCTGTAAGGAGAAAGTAAAAGTTACCAAGAAAGATGCAAGAACACTATATAGTATTAAGAAAAAAGAACTGTTTCGAGTTCTGCTATTCCAAAGCGTTTACACTATCAAGCTATACAATTCAAATACTCTAAAATTAAGTTAGTTTTAATTAGATATTAAGAAAAGCCCCCTCTTAGATGCTAAACCACAAGGCAGCAGCATACTCTTTATACCAAATTAAGAAAAATAAATTCCCGTCTCCTCAGGGTACTGCAGGAGGGGAAACAAAGATTATGCTGTAGGGGCGAAGGTGTTGCGCGACGTGCGATGAGTGAGCCCCTCGCCGAAAGCAGCAGCTGCGAAGACGGAGGAGTCGCGTTGATCCACACGAGTCACCAGAGGCGTATCTAGGTATTCAAGCGCCCATGGCAAGCATAGAATTTGCATCCCTGTCAGGATACTTCAAATTAGAGGTGTTGTTATTTGTTTTAACGGGTATACTCTAAATAGCGCCCCCTGTGTGTGGCGCCCATGGCACGTGCCATGTCTGCCATACCGTGGATACGCCACTGCGAGTCACACAGGTAAGGGTTTATTCTTTCAGACTGCCAGGAAAGTGAATTTCTTCAAGATTCGCCAAACTCTCACGGGGTATTTTATTGTTGAATTTCTATAAATCAACTTCTGAAACAAAACTTACAGAAAAACCTAATGCTCACTGGAAGATAAACTCCGAGGAAATGTTTTTAGTAAACATTTAATTGACATTGTGATAATTATGAAATTAGATTAATTAGAGGATAGAGGGGAGAAGAAAATCTTTTATTCGTATTTTCTTTCATAAATTGTCAATACACTCTTCGTTGGAACAATATACCTTAACCAGTCCTCTATAATCCCTTTACTGTTTAGCTAGTGCAGCATATATCATTGAATTGTCAACGCAATTTACATCGCTCAGAAACATCAATTACACATAACGAAAAATAAAGTGTGGAAAGACACAGTAGCACAAGCTGTCGACGAAGTTTTAAATTGAGAGGGATGTTCACTGTAAACTGTATTTAAATGTCTCGAATTATACTCTAAATTGCTAGTATATTAAAGCTGTATTAACTAGTATCAAATGTCACTTATTAAATGTGAACGGTCCTTTGGGGTATCCAGGAATGAGCGGCAGTTCATTTAAGTGCGAAGTTCTAAGGTACATCTAAACAGAATGATGAAATAATGAACGAATTTACGGAATGTATTTCGGTCTTCATAGCTCGATTAATTTCAATCTGACGTTCAAATAATTCTCAGTAAAATTACTATTAAATGAATTATACGCATGCTTTAATTTATGCAAAAAATACTTTAATGTATGCATAATACTTATGTCCGCATGCAAAGACTTTGCCGAAGGACAGGTTCACTTTCTATCAACCACTTCTTATTGAAGTAATTCCTCATGCTAGACCGTGTCATGCATATTGTTGAATGTCATTTGGATGATTGCGGACGAGAACTTTACCACTAGATGGTGGATTTTAACGAAATGTCATTTTTTTTTCTTTTCACTTCAGAACAATGCCTTTTAGTATAGACATTAATTTTATGTTATGACAAAAGGAAATGACCGAGTTTAATATGACATTTTTTTATTTTTTCGTCGATTTTAACTCAGTAATTTTTTACTTTTTTCCGTCATTTTTAAAGCATTTTTCGCTGATTTAACCGTTTTGATATCATTTTAATGGTTCTTAATTCAATATTTACGAGATGCTGCAAATTTTCTCAACTTCTTCGCTCTGAAATTGTCATATATTATTAAATGAAAGAAAAAGAAATTTTAATGTCAGCCGTTGTGAGTATGTAATCTCAGGTTCCTGTGACGCCCATCAGCGCCATTGTGGATTCGGCCGATTTCGTGATAAAGACAAAGCTTTCCTGGTAAAGTGCAGTCCAAACCAAAGCTTGCAAGCTGAGTTCTATTGAACCAAAGGAAGAAGCCTCGATTACATTAGTAACATATCCAACAGCTTGAGTAAAGTGGTATTGATTTAAATTTTTTATATATTTTTTCTTTGCTTTAGGGCATTTTTAAACATTTTAAGAGCATTTCGTTGATCATTTTGGGGACGTTTTAGGTCACCAAAATCCGCTCCCTACTAACAACTTTATGAACGCATGCAAAAACATTCGATGAAGGCCGCATGCAAAGACATTTGATGAAGGTCGATTCAATTTCTCACAACCACGTCTTATTTTAGTAATACCCCGTGCTTGACAAAAATCTTTATATGATGTTGGATGTCATTTGGATGATGGCGGACGAGAACTGATAAGCCCTAGGTCTCCACTGACCTTTCTCCTCCCACTTTACCTCAAAGCGCTCGCGGGGCGACCTGTGTGAGGCGGGCGGGCGGCGCCGAGAGGCCAACGGCCAACAGCGGGAGCGCACACGTACGTCTCTATTACGGCCGCCGCCGCCGCCGCCTCCGCCGATTGCCCCCATAAAGCGAGGAATAAATTGGGGCGCGCGCGGAGCGGCGACTTGGATTGGAGGCGCGGACAGCCCGCGATCAGACCAAGATAAATAGAAGCTTTTACAACGTATTTACGAGCCGGCCCGCTCGCTCACTCGGATATGAACAAAGAGGCGGCACGAAGGGCCGCCGCCGCCACCGCCGCCGCCCACGCCGCCCGCCGCCCACCGCCCGCCGCCCGCCGCCCGCCGCCCACCTCGCCGCCCTCCGAGAGGCCGTAAACTTTGAAGGCGGTTTCCCGGCGTCCCGTGGAAACCAAAAATTGGCATGCGGCGCGCCGACATGCCAGACAACGCAGTAAAATGCAAATGGCAGATTTACGGGCTCGGCCAGGGGCTTGTTGCGGGCGCGAGGCCGAGGCGGGGTGGCCCCGGGCCGCACCCCGCCTCCTCCCCCCGAGACTAATTTTAACACACGTGCCCTCCACTCGGCTGTGGCCCCTTGGGCGAAAAGCGCTTTTCCAAATGATAGCTAAATCGCGTTTCGTGCAATTAGGAAACCAAACTCGTTTTAGTGTATCAATAAAGACTGTAAATATTTAAATGTTAATGGGACTGTCTCGTCTTCATGCACTCTGTGTAGAATCAGCAGCGTATTCGGTCTGGGCAAAAAAAAACAAACTTGATCTTTACAGTAGGATCCAATTACATTATATCAGGAAATTGCTATGAAATAATTGATCGAACAGCAAGAGGTGGTTTATTTATTAGATCACACAAAGGAGACGACTATGCTATTCGTGGATCAGTGAGATTCCCCGTTTTCGATCCAGGGTTCGACATGCAGGCGAGTGAGTTACAGCGTTTTTGCATTTGTCATAATCATTACAACCGAATGGCCAATGCTGTGCATGCCTAATTGGCTATTTATTCCACAGAATTCTAGTTGTATTCTACCCTAACC
>JAHLJT010009436.1:26689547-26712527 GCA_031308135.1 Acheta domesticus | reverse complement strand
CTGTAAAAAGGCACATTTTAGGGGAAATGATTTTTTATTTAACAAAACGAATTTTTAAAGCATCCTGATTGAAATCAGGATGTAAATTATCGTTATTTCAATGTTATCATCGTTACCTTAGTTCCAATTGATACAACTTCCTCAAAGAGGTTGTTCTTTCTGGAACCTAGGAAATCTTAATTTTATCTAAACATTAGTTGAATGAAAAAATATTTATCCTCCATTGTCGTTCCTCCTGAAACAAAACTCTACTTTATTTTTAGTTTGTATCCTGTAAAAGCTTACTAAGTTTACAGTACACAATAATAGAATTTAAGATTTGTTACATTATAAAAGAATGATCCATAACCTTCTCAGATTCTCTACAAATATTATAAATTAAACCAAAAAAGACGAATTCGTACTGTTTGCTTTCGTGAATGTGCTTATCCATCCGACAGACATTAGAAGATTTGTGTCGTCCGTACCGCGCAGAGGAAGACTTTAGGTTTTTTCTAGTTCTGAAAAAGACCACTTGTGTTTGCGGATCGATGAGACGGGAGATGAACTTACGGCAGATATTCCCATCGCCAGAAAATACCATCTCCTTGTTTGCACTACGGGTAGAGTGACTGGACCAGGTGGCGCGATCACGACAGGGGACGGGTCGTCCCCTGAAGCTCCCACTGCAGCCTCGAGACCTTTTCCAAAACAAGCGGGGAACTCTTCGAGATCCTCAGTTCTCGAGCTGTTTCTCGTGGATGGGGCAAATAAGTGAAAAAGAAATGCGCTCATTCTAATGTTTGATCTGTTCATGGGGGCGTTGTTAGAACTGAAATAGTATTGCAAGACTACATATCCTTTACTAACATTTTTTATTATTTTGAATGATGATCAGCATTCGACCGTTAGCAACCGAATCAGTTATGCGGTCAGATCAACATCAGATCTGCTATCTGAAATCAAGAATTCGACTTATGCGAGTTCATCATTATATAATCATTCAACCAATGTGTGGAGGCGATCTGATCGGAATTTTTCCATGTTTTTTCGATCAATACGAGGAGAATGCGAGAGAAGTATTTTGCCCACAAACAGGCCGGGCGCAATCTTCCCTTCTCCCCTTCTTGTACCCTTCTTCCCCCTTACTCACACACACATTTATATGCACTACTTACCACACGTGCCGGGAGACTAGTGGAGAGCTTAGAACAAGTCCTAGATGGGGAAGTTCTCCGCTGGAAGAGATACCTTAAGTGAGACAAATCTCGCGAGTTGACTCTCTGAGAGACAAATCTCGCAATGTCAGGTATCGCACCGGCTGTCACGTTCCAACAGTGCAGACATTATCGCCACTCATGGTACATAATATGTACGACACTTAAGGGACTAGTGACCTTAGTTTTTGAAGAGCCTAGTATCAATAATCACTCATTCATTCATTAAAATGATAATTCGAGGAATGGCAGGGGCATTTTTCAGGAGAGGGAAGTGACACCCGCCTCCTCGCATATTTCCTTCTTCTCAATATAATTACCACATATATATTTGCTTTGTTGTTTGAAGGAAACAATTTCTGATTTGATAGCAGTGATGAAAAATATTCGTGTTTGGTTGAGTTTCCGAAAACTACATGCGCTTTTAAGGTACACAAAAACGCCGAACTCCATCGCAGTCCTCCGCGGAGAAACTCTTCTCGGTTGTTAATCACCCTTATCTACCAGCACTCCTGCGGCTAGAAGAGGAAATGTTTTTATTGAAGACCAATAACCCCGGCAATGCTTCGCTATTGCAATGTATTACACTTCACACGCTACTGGGCACGTGATTGTTAATCAGGCTTTACACTACACTCTTCAAAAAATTTAGTAGATGAAAGACTTTCCTCGCAAGTACGGGTTTGTTCTAGGTCCTGGTTTGGACGCGGTTGTCACGTATCCTATCGTTAAAACGTTCTCCCTCAAGTTTGGGCTTGCATTCAGTACTATACTATCTTGGAAAAGGTTTATTTGTTCGAGATAACGTTGAAGTAATAATTCCGACCGATATTTCACAACCGTAGGGGGGCAGAATATGCAGCGAAGACGTGCTTAATAATTGAGGGTGCGGTGGCTTGCATAGAGTTTTTGTTCAGGGACACTTGGGCCAGCATAAACGAACAAAATCATCATCAACGCGCGTCTATGTGCGATAGATATATGCACATTCCTATACCTACATTTTTCATCCAAGTGCAAGCGATAAGTTGACAAAGTTGTATCTAATCTGATGAACAGTGCGGCAGCGCGTAAAATAGAAACAAACATTGAATTTTATGTATTAGATAAATGACAGAAGGGGAAGATGTTTTTCCGTTAACTATCATCTCTTGGCTTTGTTTTGGATCAGATGAACTCACCATGTGCGATGAGTCTCGTCACACTCCAGAAGGCCAAGCACTCCAGGTCAGACGTGAGTACAACAGCTGGCCGATGTAATCTTACAATATCGTCTGACGATAGTCACGTGAAAAACCGAACCGATCTCTCTTTTCCAACTGCAAGTCGACACATGACGTAAAATTTGTTTGCTTAATTTGAGGTAATTTTATGCAATTGACTTCTTTTCTCCACTTAAAAGACAAGACCTACATGAGCTGCCATCGGGTGTAATAGTAAACATTTTCACTTACAATTGTGTACATTGTGGGCGGTAAATGCACATTAAAAGTCATGATTTTCAAGTCAAGCAATGATTTTAGTTAAATCCGAGATACCGTTCTTATAACTGTCGTAGGAGGCAGCCGTATCACCACATCACAATCTGGCCGGGGATGTAGGTGTTATTACGAATATGAGGATAAACTATTTTACAGTTATCTAAGAGGGGACATTTAGGCTTTTTTACGTAGTTCATATCGATCTTAATTTCCCCAGTAATGTGGTGTGATCCCCCAATTCTTGCTCTTTCATCGTATTTATCTTTAATTTACTGTGAGATCAGTTCAATTATCCTTATCTTTCTCATTGTACTCTCGGTGAGTATTCTGAAGTGAGTACTCTGTGGTGAGTTGATTCTTTCGGGGATTTATTTACCTTGTTGTGAAAATGGTAGTAACTGGAACATTCCTACAAATTTGACTATCAGAAGCAAATTGAAACCCATTATTTTAAAAAGAAAAGGACAATAAATCCTTTTTAATTAGTAACATTCTACGCAAGCTCCCCTCTTCCTTGGGGGACAGAACTGACGGAAGCAATAGAGGGAATGTGGCAGCCGTACATTATAGGGGTCTTCGAGACGGTCCTTTGGAAGCAGATATTTCGCTGCGGAAAAATAATATCCTAAGCTTTAAGGGAACTAAGAACCAGAATGCAAAGAAACTAGGAGCGCGAAACAGCACATACTTTCTCTCATTATTTCTAACTTTCACAATTTACTACACACAGGAAAACAATTATCCATTTTTTCCATTTTCAAAATGTATCCAAGTGGAAGGAAAAATAGCGCGCTGTCCGTGACCCGTTTGTTATGTTACTGCTCCCTCATTCACTCTATCGAAGAAACTACGGAAAAGAACCGATCACAGGAACCGGCCGCTAGAATTCTCCTCCAGACAACGGCTACATTCGATCTAGCTATTTAGCTAGTGTCGCAAATTCTGCACTGCAGTGACATCAGTTGATGCCCCGAGACACTGAAGCCGCTAGAACCTACCTACATTCAGGCAATTTCTCCCTATTGACGGGATTTGTATTGGATATAATTAAGTACAAAACCAATTCTGTACAACGAGTTCCACTTAAAACATGGGTCTCAAGAAATACAATAATTAATAAAAAGGCTAATAAGAAGGAAACGTACTTAAGATCAGCGTGCTAGTGTCTGACAAATCACCGACCTAATTCTGCCTGTGTACATGGCTCGTAAAATATTTATTCTTGCCCCTAATAAACTTGTTTCTAATTCTATTTTTTAAACAGATATTCTTATTCAAATAGTTGCCTCCCCAAAAGAAAAGGTAGTAATAATTGCAACTATATTGTAACCGTACTAAAGTACAAATATTTCCTCTATAGAGGAAGCTTTGTTCCAACATTCCGATAAGTCTACACTGCATGTTGATATTGAGGTTAACTTGCTTTGTAAAACAAGAATTAAGTGGATTGAAGGTAGATTAATCGATATATGAAGAGAGACAGAGCATTGCAAAAGAACTTCTTAAACGTTCCCCGTTTCGCTAACTGCTTTATAAACACATTTGGCATTCAATGAGTACATTTAAATATTGCACTGGTTTTGGGCGGCCTTAGTCCAGGAGTAGCCAGGAGAGAGGATAGCCTCACACAATCTCGCCAGCGAATAGAGCGATCATGGCAGGAAGCGATTAAGCAGTGATAAAGTTATGCAAAATTAATATAGGACGCAAGACTATCTCATTTCACTTGACGTTATTAAAACTTGCAGAATGTTACACGCAAGGGCCTAAAATGGTAGTGTTCGCAATTGTGACAACTCAAGTGTTCAGATTCGTAGTAGTACTAGTTTGTATAAACATCAAAGATCAAATCTTGATGATGGTTAATGACTTCAGTAGATTAATGATGCACTAAGATTCAGACTGGTCAAAAAACCTAGAAAAATGCTGACCTTACAGATAGTTTCCGAATTTCTCGTGAGGGTTTCGAAACTATGTCTTCCTAGCGACCAAGAATTTGTAACATTCTATCCGTAATTGCTTCATTTCTATTCTGTAATTCGTTATGATTCATCAAAAAACTGACTATCTTCTTTCTCACTTTTGACAATTTATTGGTGTGAGTGTCTTGCAGTACTCAAAGAACTGGAAACTAATGGCACTATTGTAGGCACTTGGAGCAAATAATTGTATTCCACTGCACGAGGTGCAAAGTGTTAAAATATTTAATAGTGTTTTTACAAGACGTATTTAAGAAGAAAGAAATTCACATAGTATTAACAATGTATGGAATCATCGTTTCATGATGTTTCATGATCTACAAAAACTAATCAATGCCATTTTCCTCCCCATAACATATACACGCGAAAAGAGGTACTATTGAATTTGTAAGCACGCAGCTCACCATAGGCAACTGTCAATTAGTATTCGATACATTCAGAGCCAAAGCAGCCAACATTGATTGATGCAGCGTTGTTATCACTGTAATTCGTCGGGTGCCCTTGGGGTGTCAAGTTTCGGTAGAATCAGATGCTTCATTATGGATGACTTTCGTGTTTACCTTATTAAACCTTTTATTATTATTATTATTATTATTATTATTATTATGAATTAAATTATTGTTATATATCTACCTCTGGAGATCACGTGATCATCTTGAACGTCCATACGCAAGTGGTTGGACGTGTTGGGTGTAAGCAGTCAAGAGTCGCTGCGTATGACAATTATATTCTGAGTGATCTGCGTACATCATTAAATTCTGAGATGGACAGTAGTTTGGTGAAAAGTATTATCCACTATTATCGCACACAACGTGTTTTCTTTACCATAATTAATATAAAAAATAATATTATTTAACCTTGTATTTTCCCACATAATGATTATCTTTTCACTTAGCCATCCTCAGCAAAATGTTCACAACTTATTTGTCAATTCAATAATTGTGCAGTAACATGTTGAAACAATACGGGGAGTTCATTCCGTAGATGCCAGTAATTTAAATCTAAATGTAAATTTTACCTATTAAAGATCCCAGCGTCCAAGCAGAGAGCTTGGGTACCCAGCGAAGGGATATTAGGATAATTGACTGTGTGCAGTTTGGTCGATATTTCTTGTGTATTGATTGTACTCCGTATCAAAGATATTTGCACGGCATAGCATACAGCAATCGACAGCAATCTATAGAGCAGGGGTGTCCAACTTGCAAGGCCTCAAGGGCCAAAACTAAGACCTTTAATATGGTTGCGCTCCATATTTCCATTATTCGGGCTATCCACACGTGACCACGTATTGTTGATCTCGGCATTTCTCCCGGTTGCACAGTGGGATAAAATGCCTAAAACGTGGTCTCGGCATTTCGCATCTTTCTCAGTCCTGCTGTTAGGAGTGACATGATCGCAAGCACAACTTGATACGGTCGCGATCATGCTATACCTAGCGGCGCGACTGAGAAAGACGAGAAATACCGTGAGATATTCCACCGTGAAGACGGGTCTTCAGAGGCAGAGTTAGAAAAATCGCATTATTACTTAAAACTAATGACAATTGCCGCGTTGGGCGTGTCTGTTTTAATGAAAAAATGTTTTAATTTGGCTCATAAAGTACTTCAGATTGTTCTTTTGTTTTTTTCTTCTTTTGTTTCATTCATTCTCTTATTCATACTTGATGTATATTTACAACACATTCATTCACGCATGCACACAACACTTCGCTACACAATGTACACTCTTGCTCGCCACGGCGCGGACTTTACTGAAGCGTCCGTGGCGCCGCGACGTGTTCGTCCCCAGGCGGCCTAGGCCAGAGAGTATAAAGCCTACGCCCGGCGAGTCGCGTTTCCGCGCCGCCCGCGCTGATTCCGGCATGCGTGAGCGATTCCGGCATCCGAGGGCGTCTTTGGCGGCGACCTTGCTGTTTCTGGCGCTCGTCCGTAATACGCAACCGATGTTAAACAAGCACCTTGTGTAAATGGCGAAAATCGAATGACAGCCGTTCTATTCTTAATTTCTTCGAAGGTCCACTGATTTTTTCGGCAGACACACAATATAAAAACCTTTATTAAACAATCTTTATAACATTATTTGACGTTTAATGGACCTTCGAATAAATTAAAACTCACATTGAAAAAAGGGCAGTCTTCATGTAGTTTAATTTAAAAGTATTCTGTGTAAAGAAAAGCCATTATATTCGCCGCACTGATCCGTAATATTCACGACACCAGTGCAGCTGGTATCGCCCAGTTGAAAATACAACGAATAATGTTGAGAAAATGAATCCGGTAAATACATAGAATGGCTGATGTTCAATCGAAGCAAAAGAGGTTCTATCATCGTAAAAGGCCCTGAGCAGCCGTGTCAGCGTTTAAGGGCTAGAGGATTCACCCTTCGGGACTTGGGAGCTTAGAATTTCTCTGAGCTGAGGCGGTGTTCCGTTAGTGGTGAAGTGTATGCGGAAAGTGGAAGATACGCTGTACGAGAAAACCCAGTAAGCCGACGTGTAGGACGGCGCCGGATATCGTCATCCAGCAGGGGCAGATCACCGCCACCTCCCACAATAAAACATGCGCTTCAGTTACGGGACTGACGACCTTAGCAGTTGTGGAGTTGAAGCGCCTGGAAACTCGAATAAATCAATCAATCAAACCTAGGCGCAGGTGCAGGGTTACCAATAAAAACGCTGGTACCCGGTGCGGCCGCTGGACGGACATGGCGCCACTTGCTGCGGCGCCTGCTGCGCGAGGTGGCATGGGCAAACATGCACTTCATTTAGGGGAGTAACGACCTTAGCAGTTGTCGGATTGAAGCCCGGAAACACGAATAATTCAATCAATCGAAACCCAGGCGCAGGTGCAGGGTTACTAATAAAGCGCGTACCCGGCGCGGCCGCTGTGCGGCGATGGCGCCACTTGCTGCGGCCGCCTGCGGCCGTGAGCTGGCGCAGGGCGCAGGGCGCAGCGGACGCGGCGCAGAGCAGCGCAGCGCAGCACGCGCGTCATGGCGCTGGGCGGGCGGCGCGTATTTCAGCGTGGCTACGAGCGGCGGCGCCACCGGCAGGCGGTTTGATGCGGCATATTGATACGATTTCGATATCAGCCAAACGAGCCTGATGAAATCGGCGGCGGCGGCGGCAGCGGAGTCCTTTGAAATAAATCCGCGCGCGAAGGGGGGGGGCGGAGGCGGGGGGCGGGGCGGTGTGGGGGGCGCTCCGCGGCTGCACAAAACACGTGTTTTATGTGGCGGCGTTATGATCTGGTTACCGGGGCGATAAGCTTATCGCTGCTGCCGCCTATCGGCGCTCCCGCGCACTAATTTACGCGCGGGGAGGCGCGCCGGTGGGGCCGTGCCGCGGCGGGGCGGGGGCGGGGTGGTGTCCGCGCGCGCGCGCCCGCTCGCAACGGACGCGCCAGCTCGGGATTTATACGCGCCCCGTAAGCGGGTTACGCGTCGCGACCCGCCGGCGGCCGCGCTGACAAATTTATCGCCAATATTAGCTTAATTGATTACGCGTTTCTTTGCTCACGCCGCCCCCGCCGCCGCCGCCGCCTGCCTGCCTGCCCTCCTGACGTCTCGCCAAGAGATTAGATAATTCGCGCTGTTTGGCGGGCTGGCGTGCGGGCGGGCGGCGTGCCCCGGGGAGCCGGCGTTTGATTTGTGGACCTTTATTTGGAATTATCATTGCGCGGGGCGGGGCGGGGCGGGGAGGGGCGGGGCCGAGCCACCGCTGCCGTGTTGTGCTTCGGGGCGATAAATCTGTGAGTTTTGGGCGCGTGACGTGGCGAGCGCGGGCGGGCGGGCGGGCGGGCGGGCGCCCGGGGCGCTGCCGAAGGCGGTGGGCGATGGAGCGATAATTGGACGCCCGCTCCGCCGCCCGTGATGTACGGGGCGCCGCCGCCGCGACTTCGCCCGGCGCGAAAATAATGCGCCGAATGGAAATGAATAGGAGAGCTGGGGCTCTTTCCTGGCCTCCCGCGTTCGCTGCCGCTGGTTTTGTCCGCGGGCGCTCCTGGAGCCGTTTCCATCCAACACACGCTGCCTTTACATATGGGCGCTAACTCACGGACGTCTGGGCCAGGGGGGAGCCCGTCATGTTAAGCATTCCGGGGAAAAAATGTTCTTTCGCTTAGTCTTTTGATAGGGATGCACATGAAAGTGCGATCGAATAAAATATCAACAAATTCTCTGGATATTGAAGTTAATATTCTTCTACGAAACGTTTGTAAATTTCATTTTAGAGAAACTTAAACAATGAATCTCATGCTATGTATTGTGATAAAAAATGGCTTTACTTACGCAGTCTCAAGGTATTAATATGTTATAATTCTTCGTAAAAAACACGGTTCTCGTTTCTGTTCCGTCAAAGACCATTGACATAGTGATTTTCCATTCCAATAGAACTTTGTTTATCAAGATTTTGTTGACTCCATCACGGATCTATCGCAAGGTACTCCGCCTCTTTGAAAATTAGTATTTTTATATATGGTTGTTAGTTAACAAGAACGAAAATCTCGAAATTTTCTCCCGAAGAAGGGCTCTACGTGGTGTTTGCCATTCCGGCCGAAAGTGCACAACATATGGATGTGAAGATGGCGCTTGCATCGTTATTAAGATGCGAGATGTCTTACCCATGCTTGGTTAGGACTGGAGGGATTACCTTAATAAAATTGCCCCTTTGTCCTAATATATTGGTGAACTTTGAACTGATGAACTTTTGATCTTGCGTCAGATTGAATTTTTGCTTTTAATATTCTATGTAAACTACTCTTTGAAAATAAATCTAAGCGGCAAGCACTTGCCACTTGAATTGTGCTCTCGAAATGTCACTGTTCAATATAGAGCTGTAACGTGCTTCGCGGCCAGAGAACCTTCCTTCGTTCGCCATGACATGGCCGCAGAAATTCGTTAATTTCGAAATAATATAGTGATAAACATCAACACACTTTATAAGACTTGCAGAACTACAAGCGATCCTATTCAAAATTTCCATTCTCATTATCTTCTACGAAATCGATTAAATTTTGAGTTTACAGTTAGAATTTCAAAGACTCAATTCTCCAACCCGACAAATCAGCGCATTTCATGAAACGCGCAAGAGTAACTTTATTAATCCAATATGATGCTTCGCTTATCTAATGTACTTTGCATGTCGTTTCGAGATGTTGTCCGGTCTCCACTAATCTACTAATGCCTCAATTGCATCCAGCCATGCGTCACTAAATTGATTTTCGTCCTCTCCGTCTCCTCCTCGCGCGCGTCCCCCGTCGCGACGCGTCGTCGGCGAGATGGCTCTCTTTCATCCGTCCCATCAGCGCTCATTGGAGGTGACGAAGCCGGCCGGGCCGCAAGGAATTACGAAAGCGTTTGATTTCCTCCGCGCCGCGCCGCGCCCCCTCAGACGAGGGCGCCGCCTGGGGGGTGAGGGGAGAAACACTTGTTCTCGGCGCGTCCTCGGGAGTACACAACGCGGCCAAATCAGAATTAATTGGAGCGGAGGAAGGAAACCGACGGAAGAATCGCTCCCCGACCGCAGACGCCGCATCGATGCGCGCGGGGCGAGAGTAAGGGGGAGATGACGGGGGGGAGGGGACCAAGGTGGAGGGTCGAGGAAGTGAAGGCGGGAGCGATGGGGCGAGGGGAGAAGGCGTGACGATGGCGGGGGGGTGAAGGCGGAGCGATGGCGGGGGGGTCGAGGGGCGAAGGCCCGGCGATGCGGGGTGGGCGAGGGGAGAAGGCGGGGGCGTTGGCGGGGTGGCGAGAGGGGGCGAAGGAAGGGGGCGACGGGCAATGACGGGGGGGCGGAGGCTGGGGAGGGCAAGAGCGAGGGCGGCGACTGCCCTCCAGCAGAGGGTGAACGACAGGCAGTGCCGCGTGGAGCACGAAGACAAGGGCGGGGACACGGGAAACGAGGGAGCTGACAGAAAAGAAACCGGGAGGATGGAAGTGGCAGAAGGGGTCGAGTCAAGGATGGAGTGGTGCCGAGAATACAGGTTGGTGAAAAAGAATCTGAAGAGGAGTGAAGTCGTTGGGCATAATTAAAAGAGGGGAATCGTCAAGGAAATGCATGGCGGAGCTGGAGGAAACGTTAAATAGGAAAAAATAATGAAATGAAGATATTGAATTCTCGCTGGTGGAACTGATGCACAAAGATTGGCTGCGAGTGTAGGACACGGACAGACTTTCCATGGAAAGGAGAAAGTATAAATAGTAAGTACTGATGCAAAATTGAAGTTTAGCGAGAAACAAGTGACACAGCAAATATCAGTACTGATGGCAGATATACACGACAGCCAAAAGCGAAGACAGGGCAGTGACCGAAAATTGGGAAGAAATATATCAGTTTTTCCCTTCCATTTTCCTTCGTCATTTTCTACAGTAGAGATGTAGGCGTTTATTATTCCATGAAATTAAAATAATTATTTGTAAGACAGCTATACATTACCTCAGAATGCAAGTGAAAATTAAAAAGTGAATAAAAAATTGTCTTTATTCCCGTCCTAAAGTTATGAATTAAATAAACATATTATAGATTATATATTATAAGCACATGGACAAACAGACAGACACACCACAATCAGATTTTCAATATTAAGGACCCACAAAACATGAATTCTGTCTGACTAAACAACGTGTTAGAGAAAGTAATTTACTATAAAATGAAACAAGATTTATCCATTTTTTCATTACCATGGTCGGCAAAAAGAATGTCTGCCCAAAATGTTTTGTTTCTGGTCAACGTTGCCTCCAAAACTGTTCAGCTGATTTTCTCCAAAACGAAAATTACTCGAACGATTTGGGGGATTTCAATGCTTCATGCGTTTGAAATGGATTTTTTTTATTTTAGGGGTACTTTACGTGGAACCTGCAATATTAAAAAAGCCAAATTTGGGTGCAATTTATTAAGCATAGGTCATTAAAGCTCAGTATTTCTTTTTATTTCTTAGCAGGTAGCTTATCGACAGCTTCAGTATTTTGAATTTCATCGGTTAAGAGTAGTGCTTTTTACTGTAACCTTTCTATGCCTTCCTTACGGGCTATCTCGGCATATTATATAAAAGAAGCAAAGACACATGTATATGGGCCTTTAATGATCATTGATCGAATACTCTTCAGTGCTTTGTTTGTAAACGTCTTGCGATTGGTCAAACACTTGTTCTAAAATGAAGCTGGATCGTAATGATTATGATTATACAAAAACTTGCAGCTATCTAATTCGAGAATAATTCAATTTCGAACTTAGAGGGCTTAGGAGCTTAGGAGGCTCATGGCATCAATTGATATCATTGCAGTATCTATTACGGGGTGGTCCTAGGGTGGGAGTGCTATCGGCGGCATGATTTTCAACACTAGCTAGGTTCGAATTCAGCTGATGTCTGGACGAGAATTCTAGCAGACGGCCACTCTGATCGGTAGTTTTCCCTGGTTTCTCCTAATAACACCGGGCGAATGTAGGAGCAATATCCTAACAAACGGGCCACGGGCCGCGCCTTTTCTTGTCTTATCCTCACTCCTCTTCCTTTTTCTTGTCTTATCCTCACTCCTTACTTACACGCATTAACTCACAACCACTACACTACCACACATGACGGGAGGCCAGTCGGGAGCTTAGTGCATGTCCGACATGGGAGGTGCTCCGTTAGTAAGATATACCTGATTTCTGGTTGGGGAAAACTCTGGTAGCTGCCTCGTAGATCGGCACTGGATCTCACATTCAGAGAAGGAAGATAAATGGCCCCTTGAAATTCTTCTATAAGGCTGTCACATAGATTGATATAAAAGTTCAAAAGATCCAAAAAGATTTCGGACAGTCATATTTATAACATTAAAACTTTTATTTATGGCAACGTTTCGGATGGTTGATGCACATTCATCTTCAGGCCAATGCAGATATATACGCATAACTAAAAATTATAAAAAAGTACACATAAGAAATAGAGAACAAAAAGGAAATACCTGTACATATTTTAATGTAGTTTTAATGTTATAATTATGACTGTCCGAAATCTTTTTGGATCTTTTGAACTTTTATATAAATCCCCCCCCCGATTCATTGATTAGTGATTCCGGACGCGTCAACTGCTAAGATCATTAAGTACCGTAAGTGTGGTGCATGATTTTCCTCGGGAGGTGGCCGTGATCTTCCCTCCACAAATGGCGAAAATCAGCGCCGACTTACCTGTCGGCTAGCAGGGTTTTTCCCCAACCACGTGTTTCTCACCAGCAGCGCACCGCCTCAGCCGGGACAAGCTCTAAGTTTCCCGACCGGTCTCCCGGCGTGTAAGGTAGGGGTAGTGCATGTAAATGTTAGTGTATATAAAGGGTGAGGATAGACCAAGGAAGGAGAAGGAAATATTGCGCGCGGTCCGTGACCTGTTTGTTAGGGTAGAGCTGCGGCATTTTCCAGGTGTTGATCGGAGAAACCACGGAAAACTACCGATCAGAGCAGCCGTCCGCTAGAATTCTCCTCCAGCCAGGGGCTGAATTCGACCTAGCTAATGCCTAAATCCTGCCATCGTCAAGACTCGAACCTAGAAACCTCCCGATCAGGGGCACAGTCCACCTCCCGAGAAAACACATGCACTACATTACGGGATTAATGACCTTAGCAGTTGGTGCGCCTGGAATCACTAAACAATCAATCAAAATTCAATGAAACAATACGCTTTATTCGTAGAGATGATGTGGTCTGAGGCGAGGCGGCCCTCGTCTTGGGTGAATCTTTGTGGTCTTAGCGGCGGATCTTAGTGGAGATGTCGGGTGGCGGAGGGGTGGCGGCGCGCGTCACAACCAAGCGGTCTCGCGTAATCTGGTGTCGGCGCTGGCGGCGAGGGCGACGAGGGCGACGAGGGCGGCGAGGGCGGTGAGGGCGGCGAGGGCGGCGAGGGCGGCGAGGGCAGGCGAGGGGTGGGGGCAATCGCCGCCCCCGCGCTCCATCACGATCAATTGAGCGCCGAGCGGCGGCTGACAGCTGCTGGCGATGAACAAATTACTGGCGCGGCCACCGGATAACCCCGCGCCCCACGCCGTCCCTCCCCGCCCTTCCCCGCCCCTCCCCGCCCTTCCCCGCCCCTCCCCGCCCCCGGCGCGGCGCGGCACGGCGCGACAACCCAAACGGTTCTCCCGCAGCGGCACCAAGGAGGAGGAGGAGGAGGCGGCGGCTGACGTGGCTCCGTGACAACAACCGTTGGAGGCGGCACAGGAGGATTTCCCACACTGGCGAGATGGCTTGGTATACTGCGACTTTCGTAACTTTGTCCCTGACAGAAATCAGCTGTTCACGGTTTCATCGAATCGGGAGCTTAAACGTCACCATAGTGACGTTACTGTAGCGAAATTAAGCTCCTGATTGGATGGCAGCGAAACAGCTGATAGAATCGCAGTATAGAATTCAACCGCTGACCGGGGGAGAATTCTAGCGGTCAGGAGCTCTGGTCAGTGCCGGACATGACAATTTTGGGCCCGGAGCAATGTTGCAACGTAGCCTCCCCCCACCGTAAAAATTAAAAAATGTGCATGTTGCATCAAGAAACTATTAGAGTTATTTTATTTCAATTCGTGATATTCAGTCCCAAACTTAAATTAAAATACGTGACCAATATTTGAATATATAATATATAATTTGCAACGAAATGTAAAATATCATGGATGTTAAGGGGAGGAAAAATTGAATTTTTAAAAGCTTTCAATGACATTGTTTTGTAAAATTTCAAGGTTGTCTGACATTTTTCATTTCATAGACTCCAACCTAATAAATAATTACTATGATTAACTATTTAAGGTATAAAATTAATTGAAAATTTTATGAAATATCAGCGTACTGTACTGACTTATAAAATTACGATAACAATTTTCTCGTATTTCAATTTCTTTTTCCTAATTTTTTTCTATTTTTTCCATCAGTCCTATCATCGTCCTCCCTTTGACTTCCGGTACCGCGGGCGATCGCCCGGTCTGCCCATGTCTAGCGCCGGCTCTGGCTCTGATCTGTTGTTTTAGGTGGTTTCTCCAAGCAACTTCGAGCGAATGACGCAGTAGTACCGTAACAAATAGGAGTAATTGCTCTTGAGTGATAAAGACACCACATACTACTGAAGGATGAACTGATAGCCTTGTGATGTTCTGATAGCCTACTGATGTTCAGAATCGTTTTTTATACCCAGGACTTATTTTCTTTACACAATATTTATGAAATACTTAAAAAAAATTAATTTCTTTATTTTTGTAACTTATGAAACAATATAATCATGGAATAAATATATATTGATGTGAATTAACTTATTGTGCCATGTGGAGATGAGAAATTTTCTTAATAAATTAATAATATCAGGATCTACTCATCGTCAATTCCACTTGAGCCTGTGGCAAAACTTTCTGGTTGAAATAGAGATATTCATGTGAGAGTGTATTTTACTATTTTTTGAACATCGGTTTATTATCTTTCTGTAAATTGTAAGAACAGCTGAGCCAGAAACGTTCTTGAAAGGCAAATCTGAACGTGCATTCCCTTTTGCCAACATGTATGAGTACTGGATCTCTACCATACCTTAGCTTCTTTACTTGGAAAGACTCACACCAGGCTCAATGAGGACTGTCAGGACGAGCAAGAGACATGGTTGGCCTCTGAAACCAGTTCGACCACCAGATTTTGAAGTCTATGATGTCCTCAGTGACTATTACTGTTGTCATGAAGCATTTAGGCTTTTCCTAGTTGAGAATACTAGTTCTTGTGTGTGAGCAACATAAACTAGTCCTGGCTTCTTTCTCTTTTCCAGTAATCATAATTTTAGTTGGTAATAGAACACTTAGTTAAAGCTGGCCAAGTTCATTTTTAGGATGATCTATAATTTGAAAATAAAAAATAAAATGTATGCTTCAAACGCTTTTTTCGAAAGAAGTGGACTTATTTCCCTTTTAATCATCAATCAATTAAACATGAGACGTGCAATTGCTGCCGCATAAATTGTAGACACTACTTCGAGCGTGTCTGCTGGGGTTGGATCTGAGGGAGAGGGGTATGAGGGCAAAATCAACTTTTTTTTTGCTATTTTTTCAGTTTCTTCAAAAGTCGCCACTCATTGATTGCCTCACATTCCAAGAAAGTATGTACGCCATGAGTAGACATTTGTATTTTAGAAGATTGTTGTAGATAAAAAATACGTAGGGTCCGAACTGACTTGCTCAATCACCCTCCCCCCTCAAAAAATTACAATAACCACTTTTGGATTCGCCTCTGGGCTTGTAGAACCCTTTGCTTCATCTTTTTTTTTTTATTTCCACAATGCCCCTGTGGATACCGGAATTAATTTTCATAATTTGCTTACATTGAGCCTTACGGCTTCATCAGCTAGAGGGGTCGCTTTTCTTAATAATTAAAAACTGACTTAATTTTTTGTGTAATTTAAATTTATTTAACTGTCATTATGTAGCACTTTGGTGTACCTAACTGGAACAAAAAATATTTTTTCTAAATACTATGTAAGTTCTTTTATTTGCTTCTTTGTACTTGTTTTTTTTTTTCATTCACGCATCATTTAGTCTTTTCCATTATATACATAATACATAACCATTCTTCATACTATTTACTCTCACCGCTGGATCTCTATGGGATGGCAAATGTTATCAAAACATCGATATTTCGATACATCACCGACAGGTTTTCGATGACGATGAAACATCGACAAAAACATCGATGTTTAAAATATCGATGTTTTTAAAGATGATAAAGCAGGTGCAATTTTCTATCCTGTTTCAATTTTTAGAGAGAAATGAAATACCTTTATAGTTTGGTCACGTATAATATGCTAATAATATTATTTATCGAGCGTAGAGAAGAAAATAAAAAAATACATCCCGTTGTGCTAATAATCGATTTACTGACATCCATCATAAATCATTGATGTAAATATTCCCTTGTCTAATTTACATAATAAATTAATACGTTAATAAATATTAGTATAAAACATCCTGACACCTTAAATTCTAATCAATATTCTAAACACTGAAGGTTCAAATGCAGTTTAACGATGTTCCCACGTACAAAATCATCAAAAAGGTAACAAACTTGTTTTAAAAACACCGATGTTTCTGAAAAATATATCATTGTAAAGAAAACATTGAAACAAACATCGATGTTAATATATCGATGTTTCTGGTGGAAAATATCGATCCGATGGTGGAAAATATCGTTTCTGGTGGAAAAATCGATGTTTTAAAAACATCGCTTTTTTGGTCATTCGTAGCCGCTACTGGCGAGTCTGCGACGAGAACGCGGCGCGGCGTTCGGCTTTCGCGTGCGGAGGCGGTGGCGCAATGGCGTTTCGCTGAGGGGTAGGGGAAATGGAGCCGGGTGGGGGTGAGCGGAGGCCCATCGCAGCCTCGCGCAGCGGCCCCTCGCCGCTCATGGGGAAGATGGACATTTCCTCCAGCAAGATTTGCGGCCGGCAATGGGCTCAAGTGGTGTGAGTGGCGACTGCGCCTCACATCAGAAGGGGCAGCCGTGCCTCCGCCGACGCGCAGCGCTGCAATGCTGGGCCATAGGAACTGCGCTGGACGTCGACATGGGTTTCCATTGTTATTGGTAAGGGACGGATTTTAGTGAAATGTCCTTTTTTTTACTTTAGAAACAATACCGTTTAGTATAGACTTTAAATTTTTTGTATGCCAGCATCATAAACAAACTAGTCTGTTTGCAAGAAATCGTTCATATTCGGGCATTTTACGACACAAATGATGACGATTTTGCCTGGTCTGTTGTCATGTTGCTGGTGTTTGAAGAACTCTAAATCAATAAACCAAACTTTCTTTGCACTTGTCCAGAGGGTAAAATCGTTTCTGTTATGATGAATTGTCCTGTCTGTCCGCATAATGCGGTTTCCAGTATAATTTATGAATTTCATTTTTTAACGCAGCTTCTGGATGATACTTTTAGTATGATCTATCAGCTTTATTATTTATATTAAATTGTGCAAACTATTATTCCAAGATTTCAGAAAATTTGAAAATAAAACTGAAATAAAATTGTGAATTTTCTGAACAGATTTGAAAGTAAATTTCATTCTTCACTTTTAAATCGACACTTCATATTGTAAGAGAAAAGTTAAATAAAAAAACTCTGTGGGTGGCCGTATGTTTATGAAGTTGGGCTTTCTTTGGAAATTTTATCTATTTAAAGTTAAGTAGTCGAATGCAGTTAAATCTAACCCTTGAAGGTTCTCCTGAACTTCTTTTATCAACAATATGATCGACACGAACCTCTTTTGAACACTACGATACTTGCATGTAAAATAGATTTCGGGCACTACAAAAATAATAATGTTTTAACATATTGGCAAAAATTAGCCGTATTCTCTGCCATCAGTTTCAACAACAAAATTTATGTAAATTGTAAATTTTATTCAAATAATCCTCACAAAAATACGATACAGTTATAATGCAGAATAACACGAACATATTTTAAAAACTGAAAAAACCATTAAAATGTGTAGAGCATCTTGTAAATCCCACGAAGAGCAGCAGAACAGACAATTCTGGATCACAATAGTAAGAAACGGGCCACAAAAATACTAAAAGTTAAGTCTAGAACTGATGTACCTTTCTTGCTCTAAAGATTAAATCTTCGTCGACGGTCATTCGTGTTAGAGTAGTTGCGCATTGCGAAGTCAGGTGCATGGGCTAAAAAAGATCGGCGGTTCTCACTTCCCGCAACACACACACACAGTCGACATCTAAGATTTTATTTTCACTAAAGGTGTGAATAGTGGTTATTCTCCTCTAGTCGAAAGTATGTCATTTATTTGAGAGTAACCTTACATTTAAATTGACATCGATGTTACTAAATGCATTCAAACATATTTTTTCTCTCCATTTCTGGCCATTAGGGCGCACCTTAACATCACCTCCTTGTTGGAGTACACCAACACGCAAGCTGCACCCCTGAAGCACGTGTGTGACAGTAAGATTGTCCTCTCCGTCCAACTCTCTTCAGGCCAGGTCTAATCCTTTGAGTCTACAAGCAGAAGCCGTCCGGGGCTTTTATTGCCTGTGTATAATATCCCGGCGTCAAAATGGAACCCGAATGCAGGCGGCGGCTGTCGGAGCCGTCGCTTTGCGGCGCCCAACCCTCCAACAGGGCGCGCCCGCCACGGCGCCTCCGCCCCCGCCCCCGCCCCCCGTCCCTGAGCCCCTGCAGCCCCACCCGCACCCTCCCGACCCCGCACGCCCCCACGCTCCTGCGCCCCAGCTGGCCCCCGCCGGTTACCCTCTCGTTTTCCCGCGCCCTCACCCGCCACTGCTATAACCATAGAGTAAACAGACTGTCCTTAGTCTATTCCTATAACCTCTCGTCCCTCCCGCCGCAGTCAGTCGCCTCCACCCGCCCCCGCCGCTCCCCTCTCACCCCCGTGCCTCCTGCGCCACGCCCGCCCCGTTGTTCCCCTCCCTCCCTCTGCCCGCGCCCACGCCCTCTTTGCCCCTGCTCACTCCGCCTCCCCAGGCCCTTCCGCCCCCCGGCCACTGGGCCCCTACCCGACCCGCGCCGGTCCTCCCCCGCACCCACGCCCTCACCCGCCACCCGGCCGCCTCCGCACGCCCTCATGTCCCAACAACTCCGCTACTGGCCCGCCCCCGCAAAACCCCAACGCTCCCGCTCGGAAACCTCCCCGCACTCCGGGCCACCCACTCACATCCCTTCCGCTGGGCCCTTTCACCCAGCCTCGGCCTACTCTCGCTTCGCTTTCCCTTCCCCAAGTCCCCCTCTCCTGCCTTTACCCTCCGCTCCCCTACATCCCAACCCCGTTTCCCGCCTCACCTGCTCTAGCACACGCATTGGTTCTCGCGCTTGCTCCCGCACCGTCCGCAACTCCCTTTCTCTCGCAACCCCCGACCACATTTTTTCCTGCAGGAACCTTCCAGTACAATCTCCCACACCATCTTCCGCGACAACGTGCTCTCCACTCCTTCCATTCCTATGTTCCTTCCCCTGTCCTATCACTCTATGTCATCAAAGCTATATTCACATTTTTCGCCCCTGCTCGCTCATCCGCTCCTACTCTCACCTAGCCTGCACTGGGTCCCGCCTACGCACTGATCCTTCCCCTTTTCCTTCACCGCTATCCCAGTGGGAGCTCAGGACCTCAATTGATGTCACTGCAGTCCCTCTGACCGGAGGTCCCTGGGGTCGAGTCCCGGCGGAGGCAGGATTTTCGACACTAACAAGGTCGAATTCAGTCGCTGTCTGGAGGAGAATCCTAGCATCAAGGCTATTCTTATCGGTGATATTCTGTAGTTACTTCTTCCAACATCAGGCACATGCCGGAGCAGTACCCTAAGAAACGGCCGAGAACAGCGCGCGATCATTCCTTCCTCTTCCTTGCGCAATCATCCCCCCTTACATTCACACACTTACACTTACATGCACTACACTACCACACATGTCGGGAGACAGTCGGGAACTTGGAGTTTCTACCGGCAGGGGCGATGACTCGGGAGATACTTCGTTGGGGAAAATACCGCTAGCCGACGGTAGGTCGGCACCGGATCTCACCATCCCAGCGAGGGGAGATCATTGCTACCTCCCGAGGAAAAGCATGCACTACACGTACGGGGCTAATGACCTTAGCAGTTGAAGCGCCCAAAATCACTAAGCAATGAATCAATCAAATAAAAATAAAAATTCACCGCCCTCACTCTCACTTCCTTTTCCATCCCGTAACGCTTGATCCCTTCCCACACCCCTGAACCCCTTCCATATTGTCAGCTCCCCATCACCGACCTTCTCTAACCTTCTCCCGGGCCTTCTCTCCGGGTACAACCCGCTCTTCCCGTGCCGCGCTGTCACAACACGCGGCTGCCGCCGAAGGGCTGTTGGGCGGGGGAGGGCGGGGCGGGGCGGGGCGGAGGCGAGCGCTGGGCGCGGCGGCAATCAAAGGCGAAGCGCCGCCGGTTTACGACGAGACGGGCGCTAATAGAGCGAGCGACGCGGCGAAGCGTTGAAGGCGCGCGGCGGCCGACCCACAGCGCCCCTGCGCTCCGACACGGCGGCCGCAAGGCGAAGCTTTCCCGGGCGGCACACGTCTTCTGGGGTTTCTGTGACGGTGCTAGTCCCATTTGAGGCGGACTCTCCGGTTTTTCGCAAATTGCAAAAAGTTACCGTTTCAAAACTACGAAATTGAATATAACAATGTAGGCTTTCACGGCCGGAGTTGTAATCAACATTTTCTTCCGAGCCGTGGTCTGTAGACATCGGGGAACCATCGAAGTGGATTCTTCGCCCGAGACATCGCCACTGAGGATGTCCGTCGCAGTTACGGACGAAACGTTTGTAAGTATATTTTCCTATAGACCACGGCCCCCTAGACCAGAAGAAAATGTTGATTACAAAATTGAAACTAGAGGTTTTTGCCTTATGCAAAGTTTATTCTAAAAACCAGCTATTTAAAAACGGTCAGATACAAATTTTTGAAAAAATAACTGATTTCACGTAAGTTGTGTTTGATATTTATGAAACTTCTACTTTTTTCCCCTCTAAAACCGCTACCCACAGTGACCCTGCTCTCCAACTCTGCGGCCACAGGACGAAACTCTCACGAGCGACACACGTCTTGTGATGGTGCTAGTCCCATTCTAGGCGAACTCTCCGTTTTTTCGCATATTGCAAAAAGTTATCATTTCAAAACTACAAATTGAAGATAGAGATTTTTGCCTTAGACGAAGTTTGTAGAAAAAAATCAGCTCTTTAAAAACGATCTTGTAGAATTTTTTGAAAAAGCTAGTAGATTTTGTGTAGTTTGTGTCTGAAATTTTTGAAATTCCTAATTTATTTCTCGAAAACCGTGACTCACAGCGTCTCTGCGCCCCAACACGGTGGCCACAGAGCGAAACTCGCACGAGCGACGGACGTCGCACGCGACACTGAGTCTCTATGATGGGGCTAGTCCCGATTTCGGGGAACTCTCCGTTGTTTCGAAAATTGCAAAAAGTTAAAATTTCAAAACTACAAAATTGAAAACAAGAGATTTTTTCCTCATACAAAGTTTGTTATAAAAAACATCTCTTTTAAGAAAGGTCGTGTGCAATTTTTTGAAAATTCTAATAGATATGCGTAATTTATGAAATTCCTAATTTTTTTCTGGAAAATCGCAACCCACAGCGCTTCTGCGCTCCACCACGTGGACAGAAATACTTTTGCATGTGACTTCTCCGCATATGAAAACAGTGGCAGCTAGTGCCCAAAACAAACTGGCGTTTGCAGCTCCATCGATTGTCGGAAAATGTAATTTCAAAATTTCGGGTCACTAATATATAATAAAACGTAAGCAATTTCATGTAAATGAATTAAATTAAGTTTAATAAATGCCTATTTTCAAACATTACTTACATAAGTTTATGTGTATTGTCCATGTCAGGTGGTTCTAGCTTTGTTTTCCAGTGAGTACTTGACCTTTTTGCTGCATGGAGACAATTGCCGGTAATAGGATTCATACAAAACAAAAACGGAAAACCGAAGTAGGTTTTGGTAATACGGTAATCGCACTCCAGCTCTTTGCAACATCCACTATTGTTTGGACACGTTATATACTAGTGCTTTCATAATCTTAGTTGTTATTGCTGCCACTAGTGGTGAAAATAACGAAATAAAATTATTTTATTTCGAAAATTTCACTGCCCTGGTATAGGCTATATTGCAATAATGAACTTTTTCCACTCCGACTCGTATTTTCAACATTCGCAGAATAATTCAAAATAATTGCGGGTTCTGTCGGAAGATCATTGCACACAGCTGTGTGCAGCAGAGGCAGAAAGAGTTAGTCTCTTCAACTTTACTCCAAGGACTCATCAAATGCACATTTTGAATCAATAAACCTAACATCAAATGAAAATAAATTTTTGAAATATCAAAAAGAATGCATTCAATACCGCAAGAACTGACTGCAATTGTGTTTCTTTCCGTAACATCAAAAATCATAAAATGAAGTAACAACTAATAGTTTCAGCCAATTCAGAAAATCGGTATTCCCCTCGGATGCCACAACGCGCTCGGCGTAGTGGTGGCAAATTTTACCAAAATATCGATACATCGATGTTTCGATACATCGCTGAAGTGTTTTCGATGTGGTGATGGTGAAATGAGACGCAGAGAAAATGGGAGAACCCGCAAAACACCGCTGCAAACACATTACTTACAACAAATTCCACATTGATCAAACGGGATTTGAACACAAGAACCCAGAGAAGGAATGGGAGCGGAAATCGCAAGTTGTTCCAATGAGCGGAATATGCAGCGGCAATAGATTTACAACCGGCACAATCTAGACTTACAAGCCTTTTTTTCTTTAA
>JAHLJT010009436.1:26671327-26688547 GCA_031308135.1 Acheta domesticus | reverse complement strand
TGAGGCGAGGTCGAATTCGGAGACGGAGGCGAGGTCCAAGTCGGAGGCCGAAAGACGAAATCGTAGTCGGAGGCAAAGGGAGAGTTCGGGAGGCGAAGCTAAGGTTGGAGCGAAGGCAGGGTCGGAGGCGGATGGTCGGAATCGGCGCTTGAGAGCGCGGTGGGAGGCGATGGAGGATGCGGCGCGGTTGGCGCGCCGCGGCGTCGCCGGTAGCCGGCCACGTGTGTGCTGTCGGCGGAGTGTGGTGCGCTGCGCGTCTTCATGGGGACAAGCAGCGCCGGTGCCTGGGCAAACAGGCGACGCGGCGCGCGCGCCTTTGCGTAAGGCGGCAGCGCGATCTGTTTTGTCCGGACGACGCAGCCGCCGCGCCGCGCCGCGCCGCGCCGTGGCTACCGGGCACAGGGCCCCTCGAGGCCTCCTCTCCCATGGCTCGCCCCGGGAGTGCTCAGCTGGCGGCGGTGCGAGGATGGCCTCGACCGAGCTGCGGCCTATTCAGCGCTCCTGGCTTTTTTCTTTGTTTGTTGGTTTGTTGTTGTTTCTTTTAAAGCATTTACACAGACAGAACACAACCTCTTCCCTTCTAATATTAACGGTGTGTTGCTATAGAAATATATTATACTATATGTGAAAGAAATATCTTCAGCTGCATTTTTATCACTGGGGAATATAGGGTGTGTATCCAAGTCTATAATAATAATAATAATAATAATAATAATAATAATAATAATAATAATAATAATAATAGTGACTTTATTTATGTGGCGAGACTCGGGCCATCAGGCCCGCTCTTCCACCTAACCACTTAATACATACATATATAGATAAAAATTTACCAGTACATTAGTAACTATAACATTAACATATATTTTAAATGATTTTTTTTGAAAAGGTTCTGAAGTTGTTCAAATTATTCAGTAAGAAATTTTAAATGATATTGACGCTATTGT
The DNA here is from genome assembly GCA_031308135.1 of Acheta domesticus. Lineage (NCBI taxonomy): Eukaryota > Metazoa > Arthropoda > Insecta > Orthoptera > Gryllidae > Acheta > Acheta domesticus. Next base: position 26,687,600 of record JAHLJT010009436.1, on the reverse strand, counting down.
GCTTGAATATATTTGAGTCATTTGAAGTCAATAATTATAGATGATCTCTTTTATTCGAATGTCTATGTTGTGGCATAAATTCACCTAAGTACATTCATGTATAAACCTTGAAAATCCAAATGAAGGAACAAGCCTTGTCCGAAAGATTCTAGATTCGTCTACCAACGATGATGAATTTTCAACACGAAAATAATAAATATATGAGTGAAATCTGTTTACCGCAAATCTTTGCCTTGAAGTTTTTCACTCCCCTCTCAGTAGCCCTGCGAGTGCTGGAATTCTTTATTTCATTTTGTGGCATACAGTCTTCTGTTAATGCATAGCAATTGAAGTCCCTAAAGGGATGACATTTACTTTTACTAACGAAAAGTGAATTAATGCTAGATAAAATCTAATCGTCGAAAATTTGGAGATGTGTTCCTTGTCCTACCTAATTTAATCATAAATTTATTTTACGTATTACTAATGATAAACTATAATCATAACTATAATCATGGTTTGAATGATTCTTGAGATTGTTTCACTCAAACAACATTCTTACTTTATTTACATTATAAAACCGCACATGTAATCCAATTACTCCCTCTGCTTTTCAAGATTCGTCATTCTGTTCGCAACGGATCTGACTTAACTCTAATAATCCAGTAATTCAATTCGTTGCACCGAAACCCACCTTAGTGCAGGCCAATCTTGTCACCACTACGCCATCGTGGTTGCCCTACACGCGTGAAGGGTAGCCTCAAATGAAACAGATTCCGGAACTGTGTCGGTGCTTGTGCAGTGAGATGAACATTGGTTCATGGTATGTAACCACAAAGAAATCGAAATTAAAAAGAAATGACTATATTATTATTATGCAAAATTTATTAATGATCATTATAACAACGTCTGTTAAGTCTTTTGGCAATTCTTACTCCATAATTCTTCAGTATTCATGGGTGATTTCATGCTCTTTAAAATAGCGAAACCTTCAAGGCGTTCATTCAAAACTTAATTTTTCGATTCTTGTGATCGCTGTAGCACGTTAGATTTTGAAATAAAAAGCTACTTTTCTGTAGACTTCTTTGGTTAAAATAAAACAATAAAAATATTAACATGTGCGTTTCCGCTGGCTCAATTTGGGCCCACAAGAAGTGTTTCTTGTCTTATAAATTAGAATGTTCTCTTAATGGCATGAGTCACTATTTTTGTCATGTTTGCTTTATTAGCGTTCAGAAAAACTAGAGTGCTAAATCTTTTTTTTGGTTATAAAATGCCACTATATTTTATTAATCAACATGAAATTATTGAAGGTTGAATTTTAGATTTTGTTACAAAGGAGCTTCAGAAATATAAACCTACAGTTTTAAAACTAATCAGATGACAACACAACAAGCTTTTTTACTAATAAATGTTTTGTTCATGAGGTAGAAGTTGCAAATGTTGAAGATTGTAAAAATTGGAGTATTACTGCATAAAAGCAGTAATTTCTGAAATGAAGAACAAACAAATCTTTTCTCCAACTTTTTCCCATTTTGTGATTGACACAAAGAAGGGCTACTTTAAGACACACACAACAATAAATGGACAAATATATAATACATTTGATATACATACTCATTCAAGTCAAGAAGGAATTTTCTCCATTTATCAGTCTACATGTAGGAAAAGTTCCCAAAAGAAAACAAAGTGAAGGATTTTTGTTTAAAGTTATTCGGTAATTTTCTGAGGTTTGGTTCTTATTGAGCTCTATTCTAAATATAATCATCCAAGAATGTTTTTCACTTCAAAATAATTGTCTCTCTTACTCATGTTATTTCAAGAATGTAGTTTTTCCGATTGACCACCTTTGGCCGTGCTAACATAGTTCTTTATGGAAATAAACTACTCCCTTTTTTTTCTAACTTGATATCTAGTTTTTTTAGTTATTATCAGTGTGTTCCTATGTGGTATGATTCGCATTTAATAAACAGTAAAGGATTGTCATAAAGAAATAAAAGTACAATAACGCTATATAAATACTCGTGATAAGTGTAGTAATTTTCAAACAAGCATCATTATCCAACATTTTCCAAGTTAGCGTCGGCAATCGATTAATCAATAAGTGGCAATTGGGGTCAAAGTTGGTCACAAGTCTACGTGAACTATAATAGAAATACCTCAATGGCGCGGATCGATGTCGTGATTTCTTCCTGTGCTGGAATTCTCTTTTCTGAGAGCTTGACACTTCATTGGCACTGTCTCATATTGAGGTGTCTCCCTCATTGCCTTGTGCCGATGTTGCAAATCATTCGCAGCACTTGATCGACGTGGTATTCAGCTCTCATTTTTCTTACGTGAATAGCAACTAGGGTGTTCTTGTAGGTGATTTGCAACATCTTGGGTAATGTCAGCTCTGAGAAGCTCCCTCTATGAATGTTAGAAGCATCTGATCAAGGGGAACTGAAATTTGTGGTTGTTGTGCTACATTGCAACGATGTCACGAACCGAGGTTAAGCTAAAGGATGTGGCTAAATGACCCTCGTATGGAACGGTGATTCAACATATTGTAACGCGTAAATACTATTAAGACCATGTGTTAAGTTACGTTCTTAACTGTGGAAAAATCACTAAAATATAAGTCCATAAATTGCAACAGTAGAGATGTGTATAAAAAATACAACCGAAAGGTCTGAAAGTGATTGTCCGTTTAATTTAATTAAGGAGAAATACTTCAGTATTAGTTTGGCGAGTGAAATGGATCATGTTAAGCCGATCTATATTTTGAGCTAAATGTGTAGGCTGGTCTCAAGGATAATTTATGTTAATCTCGGAGGCCAAAAACCAGAGCCCCGCCATTGACTTGAGGATATGCAAACAAAAAGACAGTTAAATTGAGCATATCAATGGACATTTCTTTTACGTAGAGTTAACGTAAACAAGCTGCATGAACACACACACCTCCAGTTACTCACCTGAATACATTCAGCGCATGATGTTTTCCAGCTCTATCTATAAAAGATGACACATATCAACATGTCAACGCGACTGTCACGTCAATGTAAAAAACAAAACTTTTGAAATTATATACGTAAAATGTGTAATACAAATTCATATTACGATGTGTATGACCACTAAAAAATAATTTCGTTTACCAATCCTCTCAGGGGATGAAATTGTGATGACTGTATGCATCCAGCATTGCTTCACGTGTTTACAGGTGCCCATATCACTGATGATAGTAACGATCGCGGCTGGTAGATTGGGATGGATCATAATAGGTTGAGGTAGGTCGAGGCGGAGGCGGAGTCAGTAGTGGAGGCTGAGGATCAAGCTGAAGCTAAGGGGAGCCGGAAGCGGAAGCTGAGGCCGAGGCTGAAGCTGAGCGAATGGCGGAGGCGGTTGTATGCGGGCAAGGCAGAGTGTGCTGGACGGAATAGACCGAAAGTGTGGGAATTCTGATGCGGTGTTGTTGACTTTATTAAATGGAGTAATAATAGAAGTCATCTCCCTCATCTTAATGATTCAGAGAGCCGGCTTTCGAAGGCTTTTCCGTCATCATCAGTCAACAGATATAAACAAAATAAAGTGTAAATAAAATAACAAGTAAATACAAATGAGACAAAGTGGGAGGGATTAAACAAATGAAATTGCAAAAATGCAAAGGGGAGGATAAATATAAATAATATATACATTTAAAATTATTATTATTTTTATTAATATTACAGACCAATAACAAATAAAATTGAAAAATATGAAATGCAACGAGGAGGCGTTAATACAGATTATAGATAAATGTAACGTTATTAAAGAAGGAAGGTTCACCCGAGAGGGTATTTGTTAATAATACATTACAATAGTTACTAACCAATAGCCAAAAAAGGAGGGTAGAAACAACAATTAAAACCAATAGAAAATGATATTATAAAAAATGGGCCGGAAAAAATGAACCAGGTCACAGCGTGAATACACTTTAGAGCAAATTGAGTCCTCTTTCCGTCTAATAGAGATTGTGATAAAGAATTTAAGAGCCACGCCGGATACATAAACGATAATATATGCTACTGCTAACGTCTGAATCTGACTAATTCCCAAATTCTACTGTTAATGTTAATGTTCACATTACATGAAGGTAAAGTCCGAAGAGGAAAGTTTTTCGAAGCATATCTCGTACTTTAGGCGAAAGAATTAAACATTATTCAACACAGTGGAGTTTAGTCCCGTGATAGAAATACCAGACAATTTGTGATAAACAGGAAACTGACGGCTAATGGCAACTTTCTAAGGCTTTCTCTCATTTGGTCAAGACGTACTAAAATAGTTAATGCGCCACTAAAAGTTTCAGTTAAATGAATTGAAATAACCAGAATATACTTTTAAACCATTTTTTTTCGGAATTAATCAAATCCTGACTCCTTAGTTTACACAGTACCTTTCCATTTAGTTCCACATAGTTCATTCTCTAGATCATACATTTGATATTAATTTATAAAAGAATTATCAAAATACATCAATTTGTTGTGGATATAGGATATCTGAAGTAAAAACCTGCATTTGGCTATTTAATTATAAACAAACCGAAAAAAATAATTATTTGATCTCTAAAAACATATCAAATGTACAAGGGAAAGCAAAATAGAAACAATACCCTTGATATTTTTTCCTCAGGTAGACCGCTACCTTAAGGGTAGGGGAAATAGAATCATTTTGCGGTCAAAAAATTGTTTCGTTGGTATTTTATTTTTCATAAATCGTCATAATTTTCTTTTAAATCGGCGTTTCAAATGTGTGGATATCTTTCTTACCAGTACTTTTTTAAATTCTTTATAAGTGAAGTTCGGCTCTCATTGGGGTTACATGCTTGCTTCAATACTTTTAGTTACTGTTACTTAATGCAGCGCATAATTACTGAAAGTCTTAGAAATGTAGAAAATAAACTGAAAACTCTATATTGTGAAGGTAACCAACATAAAAGCCTGTTTCAAAAGGAAGTAGTTATTGGAAAATGATTTTTCAGATGAGGCAAGTTATCGAACTGGCGTGTTCTCAGGGTTGCATTTTTAAAGCTCATTTTCCCAAATTTAATATTTCTTATTCTAAATTTACTTTTTCCCAGCTTACATTTATGGCAGTAAACTGAAAGTTTCAGGATTTGTTGATAAAGATCGCCTACATTTACTGAAATATTATTTATTAAGTTAGTATTATCCATTTTACGCAACTTTGTTTACTAGAAAACGTGGTAAAAATTGCATTATGAAAACATATTTTTATCTACAAAAATAGTAAAAAATCTTCAAAAACCGTTGTTTCAGTGTTATTATGAGCGATATGTCGCGATATGCAACCTTTACAAATTTCAAATGCCTATCTTTAACAGATTCTGAGAAAAGGACTTCAACATTTAGCATTGCCAAGGTAGGGGAATTCGTTTGTCCTTAACCCATTAACTCCCAACTTATTTTTTATTTTATATTTCAATTACATTGGTTACATATATTATTGAAGTTAGTGTAATACCAGAAAATCAAACAAAATTTAGATTTTACTTGTAGTTTTTTATTTACATGCCAGTCTATAAATAGACCGCTGGGCGGATTACGATTCTAACAGAAAATATGCAACACGCAATACACTAAACTAAAAACATTTTTTTAATATTATATTTATTTGTTGTATAAAAACATTTAATCTATAAAAACATTTTTTCTATAAAAACATTTATGCAAATAAAGTTTGAATTAGTCTATTCACAATTTTAAAGTTATGAATTTTTTTACAATGTATGGTAAGGTTGGAAACACTTTCCACTAAGTGTTACACTGCATTTCTGGCAGAAAGTTAGTGGTCTTCCTTTACATCCATTGTACTGACAGTGCCTTTGAGATACTCGCTTTCCTAAATAGTGGTCTTTCCCATCATACCGCATATCTAATGGGATATTTCGGTGTGACGACAAGCTTGGCCGACCCACTGTCCTTCGCGTAGCAAACATCTTCAGATATTGCACAGTAATATATCTGTGAAATTCCAGAAGATCCAAAGACTCTTTTCCTTGGACAGTTCTGTATAAGATCCAAGCATTCACCACTGCCATATTCATCATTCGCGTGAAAAGGGGCCAATACCACTTTTTTCCTCTAATTGAAATATTGTATTTTCCCACAAGCCAGTCGTGGTGATCTACGCCTCCCATATGAGCATTGTAATTTTTTATTACCTGAGGTTGGCCTATATTTATTCTCGTTCCGGAGGCTTTACTCCACCGACTTGTTGGAGCGATTGGTTCTGAAGTATCAAAAATTGTCCCTACTGAAACAGACTTATTGTCATGCCACCTGACAAAAAATACTTCGCCACTTTCATCAAAAGTATAATCGTACGAACCTCTTGGCAATTTTGAATTTCTTTTCCTGTCAAAAGTGGGCAGCTTAGAAGTCTGTTTTCTCTTATTGTGCCTGTAGCTCTCATTCCAATTTCTTTCAAATGTACTAAGAGATCTCTGCTGGTAAAAAAGTTGTCAAAATACACAGCATGTTTTGAACGATCAGAAATGCAGTCCAACATTTTCAAGACCACCCGTGTTCCAAGACAATTTTTTTCTCCAGTCGCTTTCAGCCTTTCCAATAGATTCCCGTTCTTTTCCACAATACAGATCAAAATTGTAGCAATAACCACTGGAACCACACAACGCCCACAACTTGTACCCAAATCGAATGGGTTTTCCCTTTATAAATTGTTTGAGCCTGTTGTGACCATAGTACTTAACGATCATCTCGTCAATTGACAAGTTCTCTTCGAAACACCCAAATTGCTGAAATGATGAATTTAGTGTCGTAATTAGAAACCTGACTTTGAAACCTTCGTCTATCATATTTTCTTGTGCTCTGTTATTGTCACAAAAATGTAGATATCGTTTTATTTTCTGAAAACGATTTCTTGACATAGCGTTCATAACAATATCGATTCCTACAAGGTCTGTATGATAAGTAATGAGACTCGCCGCGCCGCGGCGCGCGTGTCGCTGGAGCGGGGTTTTAGGTGGTGGGGGATGTAGTGGGGGGTCGGAGCAAAGCAACACACCGCGCGTCAGTTGGCTCCGGGCCTTAGCGGAGCGCTGACAAGCCTTGGGCAAAGCCCTTGTGAAAATTCTGGTCACGGCGGAAAATCAACAAACATGGAGGGTTCCATCGAACAGCGTTATGCAATCAAATTTTGCTTTCGCCTGGGGAAAACGGCTACTCAGACGCTTTCTCTCATCAAGGAGGCCTACAAAGATGAAGCCCTATCAAAAGCCCAGGTGTTTCGTTGGCACAGTGAGTTCCGGAACGGCCGGGAAAGCGTTGAGGATCTGGAGAGGGCTGGACGCCCGACAACAGTGACTTCGGACGAAACTGTGACAAAAGTGAGGAATCTACTGAACTCAGACCGTCGATTATCGTTGAGATTGATGGCTGCTGAACTCGATATGAACCACACAACAGTGCACAAGATTGTGACGGAACAATTGGGAATGAGAAAAATTTGTGCGAAACTGGTGCCGCGAGTGTTGAGTGACGAACAAAAGCAACGACGTGTTGAGTGTTGTCAGGAAATGTTGAACCTCATGAACAGTGAACCTGACTTCGAAGATGACGTCATAACAGGTGACGAGTCGTGGGTGTTCCAGTACGACCCTGAAACGAAACGACAAAGCGCGGAGTGGCACACTCCTGCGTCCCCGCGCCCCAAGAAGGCCAGAATGTCGAAGTCAAAGGTGAAAACAATGTTGATTGTTTTTTTTGACAATCTGGGGGTGGTCCACAAGGAGTTTGTACCCCCAGGACAATCAGTCAACGCTGCCTTCTACAAAAAAGTCCTCGAGAGACTGCACAGGAGCGTCAAGCGGAAGAGACCAGAGATCGCTAGCCGGTGGAAGTTGCATCACGACAATGCCCCTGCCCACACCGCCTTCGTAGTGACCTCCTTTTTGACCCGGATCGGGGTGGAAGTCCTTCCACAACCACCCTACAGCCCAGATGTGAGCCCGGCCGACTTCTTCCTCTTCCCGAAGCTGAAGTCACGCTTGAAAGGAACCCGTTTTGAAGACGTCACAGCCATCCAAGCAGCCGTGACCAAATTTCTAAAGGACATGCCAGATGCTGACTTCCAGGGGGCGTTTGCAGCGTGGAAACATCGATTGCAGAAGTGCATCGACGCAAGAGGAGAGTACTTCGAAAGCTTTTAAGTCCCTGTAAAGATGAGATCAATAAAACATTGTTTCCAGAACCGGTCTCATTACTTATCATACAGACCTTGTAAATCGTCATCTTCTGACCAATACATTCTCTCTGAGGGTAAAGTATGATACCCGGAAAGCAGCAAAATTCCTAGAAACACTTTTAGTTCATCTACATCTAAGGAAAATTCAGGACAATTTTTTGAAGTTGTCGCATAATAAACTGGTTCTTTCACAATATGTTCAAACATATTTTCATAGTTAATTATCATTTCCGTGAGTTGGAGTGGAGTCAAGTCTTTCAGTGCTTTTCTTCTTGAGTAATATTGGGACATGAACGTTGTGTGTCACACAGTGTTGAATACGTAGGGTGTGCCTTCTTGCATGACGCTTCGTTATTGCATAATTTCCTCTTTTTGGCATTTTGCTTGCATGTTCGGATCTGAGATAACACACTGAAAAATGTAAAAGATGAAATTATAGTAAGTCAAGAAGTTCAGAAAAATTTATCTAAGTGATACCAAATGTACTACATACGACTCTTCATTTCTGCGAGAAGAATAATGTATTTCTAGAGGTCCAGGAACATCATTTGTCATAGCGAAACCCGTGAGATCGTCCGGCGCTTCATCATTGTCGGTCAGTGCATTTGTGGTATCTGGACGTAGGACTACAACATCCACCGTGTCACATTCCTCGTCTAGTTCATCAAAATCTTCATCTAGAATATCAACTATTTCATCTACTGTTAGACCCTTCCTTATGACATTTGACATAATTGCCTGAAATATCACGACATGTATAAAAATTACTTACATTACCCGTCAATTTTCTCAAGAAGTAAAAATTAAAAAAATAACTTACCAATGAAATATTCAAATTTCTTGCAACAATAAATATCAAATATTCGTATAGAACTGAGAGTGCACGCACCAACTCACAAGAACACACTGAAATAGTCGTGTGGGTCACGAGTAGAGCTCTGCAATCAGGCGAAAACAACCGCTCGAGACTCTCGGGCTCCGCGCCGACGCTCGGCGAAGGGTGGGGGACCTTGCTTGGGGGGGAAGAGATAGCTGTTTAACGGACATTTCGACCGGCCGCCTTGCGGCTCCCGCCGAGACGCGGGAGTCGCCGAGCGCCCGGGCGCTCGAGCGTCTCGAGCGCTCGAGCGCTCGGCCGCTCGGCCAAGCGCCGGACTGCACAGTAGCTTCGCCCCTCAATGCATGTACGAGATACAAAGTCGCCGCATGTAGTGATCGCAACACTTTCAATTCATTGTAATCGAAAGAAAATACAATTTCAATTAAACGATTAATTTGTTGAAAAGTAACAATTTATCTATTGACTGGAAATAATTTTATAGAGACAAACAATACATTTTTGAAAGAATTAAGGCAAACAAAGACTCTGAAAATAAATTTTTATTGTTTTTCTGTATTTATAGTGCTTGAGGGAAGATAATTCGTTGCGTACCAATTGTAATGTCATTGAAGTTTCTTACAAACCCGAATATAAGGCATATTTATTAAATACAATGAATATTTGGTCATAATTTCACGAGTATATAAGAAAAAAGCATACGCTAAACAAAAATGAGGTGGGTACTATTTTCCTTGCATCAAAACGTCTTGTCATTGGGCGTAGTAATTTATTGTGAAATAGTTTATGTAAGCCGACATGGCCTTTGTATTTGTCGACTCAGTCGGCGGCCAAACAACAGCGGTCACGGCACATCAGCCTATTCAACTCAATAATTCAAAATACATTATTTACTATTATATACACACGTTTAACATTATTTTAAATTCGTCAAAAGTATGTATACATGAAATGATGCATATAAAGTTTTATATGTACGAGTGCAATGTTTTCCAATTATTCCATTATTTTTCGTTTCAATACAAGATAAGCGATTAATTGTAATTAAAAAATCGTAAAAGCTGAATTTGTGAATCATTGACTTCTGTGGAGTAGTATTGAAGCTCCACGAGACCCCCGAGAACAGCGTGGCAGGAAGCGATAACAAAGGTTGTGCGAGGTGACTCGGTGGCTCCCACGCAGCGCGCCATCGCCGTTGCGACGAAATTTCCAGGAAAGGACAGGAAGCAGTTGAAAGAGAAGGGTCGAGATATGTGCACAAAGCTTTCCTCGAAAGATATTGAGAAGCTCGCAAGATTATAAATAAAACTAAAAGTACAATGAGCTCAAAATAATGCTGAGGTGACTGAGGCACCCCGCACGCCTACTGCCGGGTTAAGAAACCAAGACCTGCGTTTCAGATGCCTGAAAATTACAACAACACCAACAACAAAAATATTTGGAAAAAGACGGCAAAAATACAAAATTGGAAGGGAAAGGTACTAATATATTTCATAGCACTTGCATCTAAATTTAGCAGAGCATTTGTATTTGCTCCATATTGCACCATATAAAATGAAGGAAAATTAATAATTTTATGTTCATTAGAATAAAATAGGCAATTTCCGAAGCATCCGATACCTAGTCATTACAAAGAACGGAATTTATCTCTAAAACTTTTGAGTGCCTTTTCTTTGAAGTCACAGGCAGAACTGCAATAGATCCACTTGAGGTTCTCCCGTGCGTCCGAGGAGTCGATTTTTAAAGCTTTTTATTCTTTTTTTATACAATTTATTAAAATTATTTATTACAATTAAAATTAAAATTATTTATTAAAATTATTTATTACAATTTATTAAAATTATTTTATTAAAATTTATTATTTGAAAATTAATATTTAAATTCCTCTATATTTTAAATTTTGAAAAAACGAAATTATTGGTCATTTATTTAAAAAACCATTCAATACTCCTTCCTTTTCCTGAAACGTGCCATTAGATATTTACTCCGACGTGTCGGCCGATTGTTACGTGGCGCAGTTCGCCTGAACGGGGTCCGCCGGTTGTCGAGTCTCGTCGGTTGGAGGCCGAGTCTCGGTCGGGCGCCGGCTCCCGGGAGTCCGCAACCGGCTGCGAAGGACAGTCGAGCGCGTGGTCTCGAGAGAAGAGAGGCGAGCGAGCGCTGGTCGGTAAAAATCGCGGAGAATGCAGACCTCTAGTCACGAGCTCTCGCCTACGTGCACAGTCATCGACGACAGCTTATCGGAAACCTTCTCAAGTCACTGTCCTCGAAGCGCTGGATGCCCAGCGGTCTACATATAGATCAGCAGATTTTGCAACGTTGTATCTTCGGGTAGGGCTTGCATAAATATTACATTGTTGCATAGAATGTTAGCGGAATAAACAGAGAAGATAACAATTGGTCAATTATACTCAAAATATGGAATTCATTCTTGGAGTACAGTTCAAATGAAAACTCTACGTAGTCAATATGACAAGTAGTTTAGAAAATTGTTCGTAGGATTTTTAAATATCAGTGTAAAACAAATATATATTTTTTTCTCAGTGTACAAGATCCCCAATAACAATGTACACCGATTAAACTTGCCCTGGGTAAAATAACACACACATAAATGAAATTAATGTCAGCTGATCTATAAATAGACCGCTGGGCGTTAATGGGTTAAAGCAGCTTCGCCTCCGTGCCGCCGCGGCGCCGCGTGCGCATGGCGCCTCGCCCGCCCGCCGGGCCGCGCGGCCGCCGGCGAGGCTGCACGCGGCCCGGAGGAATTCATGAATTCGCCGCTTCCAGAGACACGCCTGCCCCAATTCCCGCAGCCCCGCCCCACGCGAGGGCGCAGAGGGCAACACCCAGGCGCTGCCCGACACGCGCGCAACGGCAGCAAGCTGCGTTTATTCCCTTGGAATTTGATTAAGTAGTGATTCCGGACGCGTCGACTGCTAAAGTAATTAGTACCGTAAGTGGAGTGAATTTTTTTTAATTCCTGGAGATGGTGGTTATTTCCTCCGGGCGATACTGAGATCCGGGGCCCAGCTACACGTCTGCTAGCGAAGTTTTCCCCAACCAGATATCTTTCGATAGTGGGGCCAAGACACGCTCTCAGCTACCGACATGTATGGTAGTGTAGTGCAAGTAAGTGTAAATATGTATAGAGTAAGGGGAGAGGATAGGACAAGTAAGAGGAAGGAAAGGTCGTGCGTGGTCCGTGGCCCGTTTTGTTAGGGAAGTTCTCTGGCATTCGCCTGATCTTGATCAGAGACACCACAGAAAACTACCGATCAGGGCAGCCGGCCGGTAGAATTCTCCTCCAGACAGTGGCTGAATTCGACCTGGCTGACAAGCTAGTGTTGAAAATCCTGCCACCATTGGGACTCAAACCCTAGTATCTCACGGTCAGAGGCTCTGCATTATTCCATTATAAATATAGTTTACGTCTTAAGCGCTTACTGATTGTTCCGCAGAAGAATGTCCGGTTGTACAGGTGTCCGCTCGAAATTTCGCGGATTGGGGAAGCGGACATCAGCCGTAAATTTTCTTTTCCCAAATAGTATATATCGCTTCTTCGTACATACTAAGTACACTTAATTTACGGAAACTGTTTTTCACGTTTTTAATAACGGAAACTGTTTTTCACGTTCATAATTAAATAACTCTTAGAATAAACCATTCACTTTCTGGTGTTTGGACTTTTCTGTTTCACGCCACTGACAGCCATTAATTGGCTTAATCACCATTCAATTGGAAGCTGCAGTTCTCATTCCAAGGAAGTTTCACAGTAGGCTTAGGAGAATTTATTATCACTCGAAACACAAATTAATCACCCAGCAAAATAAGCAACTCTCAATATTAATGTTTGATTTAATTTGCTATTGTTTATCACCGCAAGAAGATACTGAGAAAACGATAATATCCACCGGTATTACGCTTTCGATAATCGCAAAGTCGTCAGAAGTTGTGACAGTCCAATAATCTATGAAATGTGCGTGACCGCTGACGGTGGGGTTGTGTCATAGCGTGAAACACTGAGTATTTACACATCTCGTGTAAGAAACCCAATCGGTTCCACGAGAAAATGGTTACTGGGGATGACTTAATCAAGATTGCCGTTTCAACAGGTTTCACTGATTATGACTTCTTAATTAAAAGTGTGAGAGTGTTTTTTAGTGAAAAGTATTTAATTAACTGCATTCGTTTCTATTGATGAGCGATATCATCATTATGGGAAGAAGCGCTGTTCAGTATGTAAATAAGAAACAGTAATATAAGCAACGGAAGACGTTATGGCTAGGGAAAGTGGAAGAGCTCACTTGTAATGCGATATCGTATTCATCATGTACTCAATTATGAATCAAAATCTTGTTTCAATTTATGTATTAAAATGTATTATTCATAAACATTATATAGAAAGCGTATTTTATTGTTCTACGCACTTCAATAAGGCCTACTTTACTTTAATGTCTAAAATTCAGAAGGCAAATGCATAATCAGGCTAACAATGGTTGTTTTTTCTGCCACAGACTAAACCATAACATTCACAATCTGAAGATCTTCACTTCACTCGAAAATTCATACCCATCACAGGGAAACAAGAACTTGTTATATAAGACTTGTCTAACGTTGCAATGCGATCTAATCGCAAACGGATGTACTAGTAGGGCAATGAAGCTATAGACTTTAGCTCTCAAAAGAGACTTATGTTCTTTTTTTACAAGCAAAAAATGTTTCAAAAGTATTAACTTTCATTGAAATGCAACAACATCAACACTACATAATAAAGAGATAAAGCCATTTGTGAATCGTAAGTTACACGACAGACGGGAGCGTAGTCTTTACATCACCAGAGCTCCCCTCCGCTTCGTTAGGGAAAGCCCAGAAGCTCATGATGGGAAGCGAAGACATCCCATAACGATTTGTACGACTGTAAGTCAGGGCGTGGGACTGGCACTAGGGAGCCTCACCGATAAGCTCGCGCGCGGTGCGGGCACAGGGGGCGGTGCCGGCGCGGGACGAGAAGACGTAGGGGAGGGCGGAGGCAACGCGGGGGCGGTGGTGGGGGAAGCGGAGGGGGGGGGCGGCTGCGTAACTAAGCCTAACTGCGATTTACACAGCGAGGAGGCGGGCCGCACGCGCGTCTCACGCGGGTAAGGCAGCGCGTTACAGCCGTAAAGCAGCCTTCCCGCAATGGTGTGGGGTAATGTGAGTGAGTGGAATGGATGAATGGTTGTGTACGTAATGAAACAAGTACGAATGATCGTGAATGAGAAAAAAGATCAACTAGTTGTCCCAAAATTTACTTTCTTCATCGTGATTCACGCAAAATTACACGAAAAGTATTCAAAGTTTGGAAAAATTGTACATGACCTTTTTTTCAAAATCTATCTTAAAGGAACAGATTTCAGGGGAAACAATTCTATTTTTTAATATTTTAGTGTATTGAAAGACTCCGAAAAAAATTTGAACTTTCCCAATTTTCGAAAAATTAGGGTTTTCAACGAACATAAGACCAGCATCATCTCTTAAACGTTTCTATACACTATCCAACAACAAAATTTAATCAAAAACGATGGAGCCCTTTTTTTTAATTCGGAAAATGTCTTAGAGGCTACATGTAAAGTACCTCCAAAAATTCAAATATCGGGTTCAAATTCAAGGGACAACGACATCAGCCGTAATTGATTGGGCAATATCAATTTTGGACAAAATTGGCTCAACGGTTTTAGCTGTTAGCGTTGTTCACAGACGGACAGACAGACGGACGAACAGACGAACAGACAGACAGACAGACAGACGAACAGACAGACAGACGAAAGGACGGCGGACAGATAGACGTTCTGCCGTTATTCGATTTTTCGATATCAAGGACCCACAAAAAAAAGTCTGGCTACACCATACGATAGAAGATTTTTTTCTAAATTTAGCAACTGCATTATTCACTTTTTCTTTACCAGACCCGATAATAAGAGTTTTTCTGCCGAAAATTTGTCATTGTATATCGCGCAGCATTACATAACTTTCACTCGACTCTGTAAGGAGAAAGAAAAAGTTACCAAGAAAGATGCAAGAACCACTATATAGTATTAAGAAAAAAAACTGTTTCGAGTTCTGCATGCCAAAGCGTTTACACATCAGCTATACAATTCAAATAAGCTAAAATTAATTTAGTTTTAATTAGATATTAAGGAAAAGCCCCCTCTTAGATGCTGAAACCACAAGGCAGCAGCATACTCTTTATACCAAATTAAGAAAAATAAATTCCCGTCTCCTCAGGGTACTGCAGGGGGGAAACAAAAATAATGCTGTGGGGGCGAAGGTGTTGCGCGACGTGCGATGAGTGAGCCCCTCGCCGAAAGCAGCAGCTGCGAAGACGGAGGAGTCCGCGTTGATCCACACGAGTCACCAGAGGCGTATCTAGGTATTCAAGTGCCCATGGCAAGCATAGAATTTGCATCCCTGTCAGGATACTTCAAATTAGAGGTGTTGTTATTTGTTTTAACGGGTATACTCTAAATAGCGCCCCCTGTGTGTGGCGCCCATGGCACGTGCCATGTCTGCCATACTGGATACGCCACTGCGAGTCACACAGGTAAGGGTTTATTCTTTCAGACTGCCAGGAAAGTGAATTTCTTCAAGATTCGCCAAACTCTCACGGGGTATTTTATTGTTGAATTTCTATAAATCAAACTTCTGAAAACAAAACTTACAGAAAAACCTAATGCTCACTGGAAGATAAACTCCGAGGAAATGTTTTTAGAAACATTTAATTGACATTGGGATAATTATGAAATTAGATTAATTAGAGGATAGAGGGGAGAAGAAAATCTTTATTTCGTATTTTCTTTCATAAATGTCAATACACTCTTCGTTGGAACAATATACCTTAACCAGTCCTCTATAATCCCTTTACTGTTTAGGCTAGTGCAGCATATATTCATTGAATTGTCAACGCAATTTACATCGCTCAGAAACATCAATTACACATAACGAGAAAATAAAGTGTGGAAGGACACAGTAGCACAAGCTGTCGACGAAGTTTTAAAATTGAGAGGGATGTTCATTGTAAACTGTATTTAAATGTCTCGAATTATACTCTAAATTGCTAGTATATTAAACTGTATTAACTAGTATCAAATGTCACTTATTAAATGTGAACGGTCCTTTGGGGTATCCAGGAATGATCGACAGTTCATTTAAGTGCGAAGTTCTAAGGCACATCTA
>JAHLJT010009436.1:26629673-26671227 GCA_031308135.1 Acheta domesticus | reverse complement strand
TTTTTTTACCTTTTATTTCCTTTCGTGTTTCTTGTTAAGGAATTTATAATGGCACAATAAAATAAACCATTTATTGTATCAGTAGTTCATCACGAAATTCACAACTGTAGTGGACTGTTTTCAATCTCTAAAAATTACACAGACCTTCGGTAACATCCTCAACCTTTCAAAACTGACGGTTGAAAGATCGGAGCTAAGGATTACATTTCCTCCTAAAATAAAGACTTTATACTAAATTTAATTTATATAAATAAATTTTAGATGCGTAGATGGTACGAATAAATACGTATTTTTGACCATAAAGGATCAATCAATGTTGATTCCAGGAATTAAAACATTAGTATAAATACATTATTTTTAGCACAACGTTCCGCACATTCAGTACGTGCCTTCAAGAGCAATACAATGGCAACGGTTGACAATTGTATACAAATTGATATAAAACAATGCAATACAATATTATTGAAATATAAATATTTACATTTGGTTTTACGTCGGAGCATAACATACCAAATCATATACCAGGATCAACAGAACTAACCTACATCAATTTTAATATAAATAAATTTATTTAAAATTGTTAAAATTCATTCAAAGCTCTATCTTTTCATAAATTCTTGAATTATATGCATTGAATAATTTATATGAACTGTGCGTTTTGCATTAAAACTTAAAATTGAACAATTTCTTATCATACTCCCGACCCATGTAAATCGGACAATTTGGAAAAAATGAATGTTGAATGTCGAATGTCAGATCCCCGTGCGATAAAACTTATAGCACTGTTTTTCTTCTCATCTGAGCTTGAATCATTTAAATATGACTATTTGAATTGATTGATTCCGGGCGAGTCAACTGTTAAGGTCATTCATGCCGCAAGTATGGTGCATGTTTTATCGCGAGAGGTGGCTGTGATCTTCCCCCCTCTGATCGGTGCCTATCTCATGTCAACTTGCCTGCGTTTCAGTCAACCAGGTATCTTGCACGAGCGGGGCACGGCCCCAGCCCGGACAAGCTCCAAGCTGCCGATTGCTCTCCCGGCATGTGTGGTAGTATAGTGCATGTAAGTGTGTGTGTAAGTAGGGGGGTGAGGATAGGACAAGGAAGAGAAAGAAACATCGCGTACGGTTCGAGGCCCGTTTGTTACGGTAGTGCTCCGGCACTAACCTGATGTTGGTCGAAGAAACAACGGAAAAACTACCGATCAGAGCAGCCGTCCTCTGGAATCCTCCTCCAGGCATAGGCTGAATTCGGCCTAGGTTATCTAGCTGTTCGAAATCCTGCCTCCGTCGGGACTCGAACGCTAGGACCTCCCGGTCAGAGGGACTATTTGCAGAAAAGAATTTTGTCCGCATTGTGCGCCTTTGAGACCCACCGTGCTGCAGCCGTGGCGGCGGCGGCGGCGGCGGCGGCGGCGGCGCTGCGTCAGGGAGGGCGTCACGGGGCGCGAGGTGCCTACACAGGAGGCGGCGCGAAACAACAGCGGCGGAGGCGGCGGCGAGGGCGCGGGCGGGGGCCGTTCGGGGGCGGGGGCGGGGGCGGCGGAGGCGCTCCTCTCGTGGCCCGTAAATCGCTTCGCGAGAGCCACAACTCTCGGCGGACAATAGTGATACGTATCGCGACACTTGCTGTGGCGTGTCGCCGCCCGCGCCGCCGCCGCCGCCCTCGCCCCGCTGCCTGCGCACTCGACCGCCCGCACGCGATCGCTTCCTCCCCGCCCCGCCCCGCCCCGCCCCGCCCCGCCCCGTCCCCGCCACCAGACGGCCTCGGCGCACACGGTTGCAGTTCGCAGGGCAGCTCTCCGCGGCCAGTGCATATACAGCGGTAGCCAAGTCAGCACTCGACAAGTGCGCTCTGTTTTCTGAGCTGCGCATTGACAGTTGCCGATTTATTACATGTGTGGAATCTTCCCCTGGCAGAAAGCTTTTAATATGTCATAAAATGTTACAACATGAGATAGGGGCGGAAAAAGTAGTGTAATTTCAGTATTCAAGAAAGCAGAGATTACAATCTCGGCATAGAGTGAAATACTGAAATGAGCATTTGATGATTTGGGCACGGTTTTATTTATTTTTATTTTCGTTTTATTTTTATTGGTAATATAAGTTACATAGATCAGTACCTTGCACTTTTACATATGCATTCTTAGCGACTTAAATTAACTTAATACTAACTTTAATCTAAAACTAACTACACAGGGTAAGGGAGCTCATGAAGCGCCTTACTTACTTTACGACTCGGACTGAATGTATAAAAAAAGCTTGAATAGGGAACCTGTTTTTAATTCCAGTTGGGTAATCCGGGATTTGAGCGAGGTTGAAATGGGGATAGTTGGTCGTTTTGTTTGATGAAAGAGTAGAATTTGCTGGAGATCTTGGTAATGAATGAGATTATGTATGGAATATTTAATTCTTTGTGCAACTGAAGATTTGAACCGAACCATGGGGCTTGAGTTATTGTTCTGGGGTACTTGTTCTGGGTGATTTGGATTTTGTTTAAGTTGGTTCTTGAGGCATTTAGCCAGATGGGCATGCGTATGTCCTAGTAGGCCGATAATATGTTTGTAGAGGGCTAATTGCGTTGTTTAAAGATAGTTTACTTTTGTGATTTATGAGTGGTTTTAGTTGGAGGATCTTTACTTTTGCTTCATGCGTTATTGCATTTATATGTTCCTTTGGGGACGGTATAAACGCTTCTCTCCCTTCAGATCGGAATTTAGATTGTCGACAGGTACTTGGATATTCGGTTGAAACAACCTTGAAAATATACACAACATGCGATAATATCACATAACCCAAAAAAGAATGTAAAAACAATATATTAACTTACTGCAAAATTGTAATATTGTGTTTTTGTATTTTTCATACGTACTACTTTCAACATTATTCATTTAAACTGTGATATATCAAATCATGTGTCATAAACACAGTTGTTCTCAGTTAACATAAATTTCCAACTACCATCCAAAAATCATACAATTTTTAAAATATCTGTTAAATGAATGCTAAGAATGTATGTTCTCTCCCTCTAATTGTCAGCTTTCCGCCTGTATTTCCGTGTATTTTATTGTATCAGGTATTCATCTATTTCCATCAGATTCTGCCTTTTCCGTTTCCGCGGCGGCCACCGAATGTGGTAGCAGCACCGTCTTCATCCAGCAGGCCACCGTAGTCCATTTCCGGGTTCTTCTTCGCAATTAGGCGCTTATTGATGATCCAGCAAAACAGAAATTAACTGCTGCCAGCGCGTCCACATGCAAGGGGTCGGTGGCGATTAATTACCGATGTGCTGAAACACGCTAAAACACCATAAAATTCCGCAAAAGTAAATTCCTGGGAAGACGCCCGCTCCGTCACGCATGCAAACACGTCTTAATTCCATCGTAAAACCAGGCACTCAACTTCCGCTCGGAGCATCTTTGATGGCGCCGGAAGATACCGCCGAAATTACTTAGAGACGTGGCGAGCACGTTTTTCGGCGTTTGAGATAATTCCTATTCCGACACTACCGGCTTCTAATTATACGCTTTCTATGCGCATTGGGAATGAAAACTCGAGAAAGAATTATTCAAGAAAGTTATAGATTTTAGAGATTTCACCTTCAGATGTTGTCTTCATTTTTGAGTGTTTTTCTGTGGTTTTGTAATTGTTTTCTCAATCTTAGGGACAATGGTGTTTGAGAGATATGATGATAAAACTTACGCTAGGGTCAATTACAATTTCAACCGCAAGTTCAAACTGAGGAAAATCTAGGGTGTAGTAGAATTTTACAATGAATAATTTATGAAACACCAAAGAAAAAATCTGTATTTTATTTTACAACGTCCAAGACGAGCAGTATAATATTGAAATATTCATTATTAGTTTCATGTCTTCTCAAGAATTTCACTCTTTTGAAGTGATTGAAAGAGTCGTTTTTACTTGGCATGCATCTCTGTATTCTGTAATAATATTTCAAATTATTTAATTTTGAATAAAGAAATTCATAAAATATAAAAGGATATTTCTGTTCGAAATCTTAAAACACACACACACACACACACTTACTTTTTGAACTTCTTTCTCTTTGTTGAATTTATTAGGACGTTATTAGAATTACGGCGAATTAAAAATTTATTTAATCTGTGTTTGTTCAGTTTTTAAAATAAAGTGTGGAAAGAAATAGTTACTAGAACTGATTTCTAAAAAGAGAGTTGTGTATATGTATTTAATTTATTAATTATTATATTTCATTTGTGTATTAAATTCTTATATAGTACTTGTTTGTTAATGATGTACCTCTCTCTAGTTTCACGTTAAGGAATTAACAATTTGTGTTGTTTAAAACAACTTAATTATCCCGTCCCAAAACTAGTGAATGCCCGTCTTGTCACGGCGTGCGAATGAAAATCTTGAGCCTCGCCTGGCAGGCCGCGTACAATCGAACGCGTGCCTAAGGGAAGGTGAGTTTTACGGCCGGGGCGCGATCACCTTTATTGCGACGGCGCCTGGGAACAGCGCTAATTAGCAACTAACGGCACCGCGCCACCGCCACCGCCACCGCCACCGCCACCGCCACCGCCACCGCCTGCGCCACCGCCACCGCCACCGCCACCGCACCGCCACCGCCACCGCCACCGCCACCGCCACCACTTCGGTTCACTGGCGGCGACCGCCGGAGATACGGAGGAAAGCAGGGTTAGTAGTGGCAGCGGGCGAAAGAAACCGGAGGTGAACCCACAACTGAAGCTACGCAAACCGAGCAGCCCTACACTGCGATTTTTCTAACTCTGCCTCTGAAGGCCCGTCTTCACAATGGAATTTCATCATTGCGACCGTATAGGCAGATATGACCGTATAGGTAGATAGGTATATGATTGCGACCGTATCAAACAGTGCTTCCGATCATGCCACTCCTAGCGGCAGGACCGAGAATGACGCGAATGCCGTGTGATATTCCATCGCGGCCATAGAAGCTCGAGAGGCAGAGTTAGAAAATCGCAGAATAGACTTGAGTTTCAACAGAGACGTATTTTTAACTGACTGAATTAGTGTCTTCTTGTGTGTCAGCTACTTACGGCATTCGTCTCATTGGTGTAGTACGTGTTGTTTTATGGAAGGGCGCGGGGGCGGGTGGCGGACAAGGCAGGTGGCGGTCGGGGCGGGGGGCGGGCAGTGGGCAGCGGGGAGGACAGGTAGTGGGCGGGGCGAGGGGCGGGCGTGATGGGCGGCAGACGAGGCGGGCAGTAGGAGGAGTGGGCGGGGACCGGGGTGGGTGGCGGGCGGGGCGAGCAGCGGCGGGACAGGCGGCTGGCGGGGAGGACAGCGTGATGGGCGACTTGCAACGGGCAGGGCGGGCGGCGGGAGAAGTGGGCGGGGGCGAGAGGCGCGGGCGGGGTGGCGGGGTGGGCGGGTCAGGCAGTGGCGGGATGGGCGGCTGGCGGAGCAGGAGGCGGGAGGGGAGGACGGCGGCCGGGGCAGGCGGCGGGTGGGGCGGGCAGCGGGCGTGATGGGCGGCGGGAGGGGCGGGTGCACGGGGAGCGATAGCCATCGCGGTGCACAGCGGGCGCCGAACAATGCGCGCGCGCATTCTATGTTAATTGCTGTTTGTTCCTCCGCGCCGCCCCCCCCCGCCCGCCCCACGCGCACGGATCTGCGCCCCGCGACGCCCTCCGCCCCACCTGCCCACTCGCCAGCCAAGCCCTTCTCCGACTCTCCCAAACCCACCAAAAACCCAGGAAACCCTCGAACCCACCCAAGGAACTGAACTCTTGCACATCAGCCGAAATGGCTCCTCCGCCCACCTCCTCTCCTGCGTAACCACCTCCCACTGGCCCACCCGACCAACTGTTCACCCCTCCATTCGCTCACCTCTCCAACATCTACCCCTCCACCCGCCCTTCAGTCCACCCGACTCAGCCACCGATCCCCCTACTCTACAATCCCCCCTTCCCCGAAAAGAAAAATATTGGTAGGTGTCCGGAAAAAGTAAATCTTTGACACCTTTCCGTCGTAATCATATTCACATGCTTTCAACCAGGAAACGACGCAAGAATTAGTTGCTCATTAAGGACCTGACCTGGAAGTTTCCAAATTCCTCGCATAGACCAACAACTCAGTGTGCATTAAAATGGCGCCCTCAATGTTCACTCTCCCCAACATCCCAAACACCCCCTTCCGTTGTTGTGTACTCAGTGCTCGGAGAAATTTAAAATATTAAAGATATTAAAAATATATTATATTTAATATTAACCCATTTCTTCCCAAACAGTGAAATACTTAATTATTTAATAAAGTTTAGTTAAATATTGATAAGAAGTCTCCAAAGATTGCAAAACCAGTTTGCTAAAAATATTTTCGTTCTTGTTCCCACTCCAGCGACTCTGTCTGGGAGGTCCGAGGGTTCGAGTTTGACGGGGCGGAACTTTCGACCCTGGCTAAATAGCTGAGTCGAATTCAACCACTGTTTGGTGAGGAATTGGTTGCGAGCGGCTGCTCTTACTTGCGCTCTTCCATACTTCCTCCGATCAATACCATGCGAATGTTTGAGCATTACCCTAATAAACGTGCTAAGTTTCTTTTCTTCTTTTGTTTTTTCCACCTCATCCCTTTAACACACACGCATACACTTACGTTCTCTGCATTACCACAATTGTGTAGAGATCTTAGAGTCGCTTATAGCTGGTCCAAGTGGTGGAGTTATCCGGTGGGGAAATATCTGGCGAGGGAAATTTCACAAGCCGATGGTAGGACGGTAGCCGATCTCACCTTCTAGCGGGGGAAGAACATCCCGATTACTCGCGTATACCATGCACTACACTTAGAAGAATAATTACCACCGCAGTAGGTCCGCACAGAAACAATCTGGTGAACGTGCAAACCTCCGCGGGCACTCCGGCCCCAGTTCTGTCATCTGAGCAGCTCTGCTCTAGTATCCGAAAAGTATTTCTACTTGGCAGCTAGTGACTGAGAGGAATGATGGGGTTCCATTATCCAATCAGTGGCTTCAAATTCTGATCATATCACAGCAGTGTTGCGGATGCTCATTAAGGAGAAAAGGTAAAGCCCCAAGTAACTGAAAATTGACGAGCGTCATTTCGGGACCTTATTTGTTTGGTTTAAGCGTCGTTTGTGCGGTTTTATGTCGTCCACTGCTGTGTGCTCTCATTGCGATTTGTTTTTTCCTACTGCTGCTGTTGTTGTGATCTGATGCAAAACGATCACACGGCGACATATCTGCCGCCCCAATGTGTGGTAACATCTCTCTACCCATCCCCGTTCTCGAGTAAACAAATATTATTCAGACAATAACTCGAGAAACGAAAGGTAAGGTGTTGGTACTGTTTTTTTCGCACTCAACGCGTCGCTCTCTGCCTGGTCAGACCGCCCAGCGCGTCCGCCCACCCATCCACCCATCAGCACGGCCCACCCGCCGGTACGCCCGGCCCCCCATCGGTCCGCCCGCCCACCGGACCACCCGCCCACCGGTCCGCCCGCCCACCAATTCTCCCAACCGCCCCCCACCGGTCCTCCCCGCCCGCCACCGGTCCTCCCGCACGCCCGCCGGGCCGCCCTGCCTGCCCGAACGCCCGCCTGCCCGAACGCCCTCCCACCGGTTCCGCCCCTCCAACCGGTGCGTCCCCCACCGGTCCGCCCGCCCACCGGTCCGCGCGCCCCCGGTCAGCCCGCCCACCGGTCCGCCCGCTCACCGGTCCCGCCCGCCCCCCCCGGCCCGCCCCCCGGCCCCCCCCCCCGGCCCGCACCCGGCCCGCCCCCCGGCCCGCCCCCCGGCCCGCCCCCCGGCCCGCCCCCCGGCCCGCCCCCCCGGCCCGCCCCCCGGCCCGCCCCCCGGCCCGCCCCCCGGCCCGCCTCCCCCCGGCCCGCCCCCCGGCCCGCCCCCCGGCCCCGCCCCCCCCCCGGCCCGCCCCCCGGCCCGCCCCCCGGCCCGCCCCCCCGGCCCGCCCCCCCGGCCCACCCCCCCGGCCCCGCCCCCCCGGCCCGCCCCCGGCCCGCCCCCCCGGGCCGCCCCCCCCGGGCCCGCCCCCCCGGCCCGCCCCCCCGGCCCGCCCCCCCGGCCCGCCCCCCGGCCCGCCCCCCGGCCCGCCCCCCCGGCCCGCCCCCCCGGCCCGCCCCCCCGGCCCACCCCCGGCCCGCCCCCCCGGCCCGCCCCCGGCCCGCCCCCCCGGGCCCGCCCCCCCGGGCCCGCCCCCCCGGCCCGCCCCCCCGGCCCGCCCCCCCGGCCCGCCCCCCGGCCCCCCCCGGCCCGCCCCCCGCCCGGCCCCCCCGCCCCCCCGGCCCGCCCCCCCGGCCCGCCCCCCCCGGCCCGCCCCCCCGGCCCGCCCCCCCGGCCCGCCCCCCCGGCCCGCCCCCCCCGGCCCGCCCCCCCCCACCGGTCCGCCTGCCAGCCCGAACGCCCGCCCGCCCGCCCGCCTGCCCGAACGCCCGCCCGCCGGTCCGCCCGCCCACCGGTCCGCCCCACCGGTCCGCCCCACGGTCCACCCCACCGGTCCGCCCCACCGGTCCGGCCCCACGGTCCGCCCGCCAGCCCGAACGCCCGCCCGAACGCCCGCCCGAACGCCCGCCCGAACGCCCGCCCGAACGCCCGCCCGAACGCCCGCCCGAACGCCCGCCCGCCCGCCCGCCCGCCCGCCCGCCCGCCGGTCCGCCCGCCCGCCAGATAAGGCGCGAGGGCGCTCCGCTCTGCTCCGCGCGCCGCCCCTCTTTGATTTACGCGCGGCCTCGCGCTGGTAATTGCCGCATTAGCATACGCACCGCCGCTCCTCGCGTTTTAATAAATTGCGTTATCAATTAATTAATCACCGAAGCAGGCGCCGCGGCCGGCGCTAACGAGACCCTCTTCGTCGGTTCGCCCCCCCCGCCTCCCGCCCCCTTCCTCCCACACCTCGGCCTCTTCTCAGCTGGCAACAGGGGCACCCGAACCAGGAGCCACCGACACACGAGGGCACCTTCCAGCGTCCCGCGAAGCGGTTCAATCTCACTTTCTTTCGGTTCTTTCACCTTCTTTTCTGCCCTCGGATTACCATCCTCTTTAGATTCTAATTTCGAATCGCAGCGCATGTGTTGAAAGATTTTTGGGAGGTAATAGAAATTCATCTCACCGCTAAACCTGAAAATGTATTACTGGCGTGGGCCATTTGAATTTTCGATTTATTTAAATATTAATTAGGGAATCAGCTTTGTACAACAATCACCGAAAATCAAGAGAGAATCCTTCTAAAACACATTCGGTAGATTTGCATTGACGAAATGATACTCGTAGTTTAATTATTTTAGCAAATGATCACCTGAATGGGATTTTATAGTTAAGCCCCGCAGAATGGTGTAGTTCGCGCACTTTCTTAATTACATTATCTTATGTCTGAGTTTGTCAGAAATTCTGCGCTATGAAAAATTGAAGAAAAGCAAGTGTTAAACACAGGATATCTAAAATAACGCTTACGTAACGCTTTTTTTACGAACTTTGAAAATATTTAAAAATTGTGAATGATCAAGCATGATATTAAAAAGGGAGATTGTGTCTGAAATTGTGAGAGACTCCAACGCGCGAGCAAGCACCTGCGGTGCAGAGCAGACACACGGGAAATTTCTTCTCGCGTTGACGTTTTCTTACGCTCAGGACCATCATTAATAGAGTTTTTAATTACAATTTCCTAGTGTGAGACACAAGATGTATTCAGGGTGTATTGAGTGTTTTACCGGCCAAACGTTCTAAATAAATTCCGGGGTAAGTGGCTCTAAGTTCAAACCCCATTTTTTTGAATTTTTGGTTGTGTTAATACTTGTATTATCTATAAAGTAAATAATTTATTAACATTACAGTAAATCTGTTAGCATGTACTCCTTTAACCACTAGCGGCTCGTGGTTAGGTTGCACCGGTTGTACAATCCCCATATAATAGAAAAAGATCTTATACATATATCTCGTATGTTAAGAATACACATTTCCTTTTAATGATATTCAATTGTCAAGATTTTTCTGCAATAATGATGTATATAAAATTGTTTTGAAAACAAAGAGCACCCAACAACCAGATATTTGGTGCTCTCCCAGGTATTGCATCATTGCACCAAGTCATGCTCTTGGCTCTTTAACTGCTTCTACTGCATTCACTCTTTGGCCTTATGCTTTAACAAGCTTCAATATAGGATTATCGGTACAGCAACCAGTGGGCGAGGAGTCTTGTCGCCAAGGTGTGCATGGCGTTTGAGGAAAATAGCAATTTTCTGTGTTCGTCCGCCAAGAGCTGCAACTTTATTTTATCAATTTCGCATGATATTGAAAATATACAACTTTTGTTGAAATAAACCTAACATCACCCTATATTTCGTAAGATTGGCTGTTCTGGAAGTCCCTTTCTGTGTCTCACATGTTGTGTATGAATATGCAACCATTGGGGCCCTGCCAAATTCCATTACCAGCTCATCAACACGGCAATGACAATCAGCGAGCGTTGTTGTGAAAACAAATGTTTATGGAAAATCTTTCATTATTGCATTATAAAACATGTCAGTGAAATTTTTGAAATAAATAATTTTATTTGTAATTTCTGTGTAGGTCAAGTAATTTTTAGGCAGTAATTTTAGTAATTTTTTGTTTAATAAAAATTTATATTATTATTGTGTCTGCCTAAAAATTACTGGACCTACATAGAAATTATAATCATTAAAAGGCAGTCTTTGACTAATATAATTGATATTACTCTCTGCAAAGAAGATAATTTTATTTGTGTTGAACGTGACTAAACAATAGTTCTTGTTGCAAAGTGCTGGAGTGCGATCACCGTATTTTCAAAACCAAGTTTATTTTTTGCTTTGTATGAATTGTCTCAATGCATATTTAACGCCAAAACTCGAATGTCCGCTGGAAATCAAAGCCAGAACCACTTGCACAGGAAACGAATATACCCGACATGGACAATACGCATAAAAATTAGGTAAGTAATGTTCCTATACAGGCTTGTATTAAAGTTAGTTTTGATGTTTTGCGTGAATTGCTTTATTTTTTTATATATTATATTTCACTAGTGTATGAATTTGGAATTTAGTCATTCCGTCATTCGATGGAGCTGCATCAAACCTCCAGTTTGATGTATCACCAGGCGCCACCGCGTTTAACTCGAATTTTGCTGTAATACGTACAAAATTATTTCGGTCCCTTAGAATTCGTGTTAACGAGGGTTTACTATTCCTCATTACAACCGTAAATGACAAAGATGACAAGCAATATCGTAGATCAATATAGATATCGCCGTAAATGTGTGATTTTTATTAGTAATATACGCAGATTGTAAACAACTACTTGCAATAAATTTGCAAGTACGCAATAAATTTATTTTCACAAAAATGCAACAGTTGAGGCATCCATTTACAAGTTTGTTCATTAACATTCAAGGTTTCCATATTTTCCATTCTTAATGATGAGCAAAGTTTCATTCGCAGAAATCTACAAATGTGCTTAATTAGTGAAAATGCTTCAAGCAACCTATAATTTCCACTCCGGTAACAATTACACTCGGCACAAAGTAGACAATTCATGTAGCTGCACTGATTTCTCTCTACTCCGCTTCCTCGCGAGTAATAAGAAACTCTTCTCCCATGTACAAGCACACGTCATGTTATATACGATGTCGTACTGCCGGCGTTTAATGCAACAATTTTATACTTGTCTTCACCTTATTCGGTGCGGTAATTGCGCCGAAGAAATACCAGATGCGCCACTTTGTCCGCAACAAAGGCCGTTCGCAGTGCGTGTGCGCACGCAGCAGCCGGTTCTTCTACGCACAGGCGCGTGCGACGACGGCGGCGGCGGTGGCGGTGGCGGCACTAGGTAGTAAATTCCGCTAATTGACATCCGAGGCGCGGGTGGCGCTGCTTATCGTCCACCGACAGCCACCCGCGCTCCGGCGCGACCTCGCTGCTCATTCCCCACCCTTCCCCGTGGGGAAAGAAGGCCCATGCGCCCACGGCAGGGAAACGCGTCGTTGTAATTATCCTAATTTTTGTAATTGCTGTAAGTCAGAGAAGCGAAAGTTTGTGTAAATCCAGACCAGGAGAGGTGGCTCAGGGCATCAACTGATGTCACTGTAGTGCTTCTAACCGTATGGTCCGAGCTTCGAGTCCTGACGGTGGCAGGATTTTAGACACTAGCTACATAGGTAGATCGAATTCAGGTGGAGAATTCTAGAAAGCGACTGCTCTGGTTGGTAATTTTCCGTGGTTTCTCAGATTAATACCAGGCGAATGCCGATGATAGAAAATAGAATTATCTGTTATGTTTTGCCTATTTTACCTTGGATCATAGTTGTACTGTTTTCACACTATTCAGACCAGGCAGTTCGAAGTTCGGTTCTAGTATGAACCTATTTTCCCTTAAACAATAATGTACAACTTGCAGACAGATCCAACTAAGATTTTACTTTCTCGCTACGAAGTATAGAAAAGGTTTGTAATGCTGCGCGAAAAAACGGCGAATTTTCGTCAGACAAACTCTTATTATAGGGCCCTAGTAACGAAAAAGTGGACAAATCCAGTTGCTAAATTTAGAAAAAATATCCTCTAACACCTGATGTAGCCAGAATGTGTGTTTTGTGCGTGCTTAATATGGAAAAATCGATTTACAGGAAAACGCCTCTCCGTCTGTGAACAACGCTATCGGCTCAACCGTTCAATCGATTTTCTCCAAAATTGACCTTCCGCAATCGATGTGGCTGATGTTGCAACCCTTTGAATTTGAAAACGATATTTTAATTTTGGGAGTACTTTACATGAAGCTCAAGGGATATTTTCAAAATTTTCAAAACAATGGTCCAATCGATTTTGTTGCCGGATAGTGTGAAGGGCGTTTAAGAGAATGATGCAGGTCTTATTTTCGTGAATAACCCTAATTTTCGAAAATAACAAAAAATCAAAATTTTTCTGCGTCTTCCTACACTTACTGTTACGCAAATAGATTTTTTCCCTTAATGAAATCTGTTCCTTAAAGATAGATTTTGAAATAAGGTGATGTATAATTCTTCGAACATTTGAGTAACTTTCGCGTAATTTTACGTGAAGAGAAAGGGCGAGAAAGTTCGTGCTGTTTCAGCACCACTAGTTTATATTAGCGTTAACTCCAGATACGAAAAGTGCGCTGGATACGGCCCTCAGTCGATCACCTCCTCCTGTCGTCCACTGCTTGTTCTTGAGCTGTCGGCGTCTACCACTGTGACGCCCTCCCCCCTCCACAACGGCCGCCCATGCCCGACACGTCCATCACCGGATCGCTGCCGTCGGCCGTTTCGCTCCCATTTCGTATCACGAACTGCTTATTCGTCGCGGCAGCGCGTACGAGGGCGTCTCGCAGGGTCTTTTTTTGCACCCTCAGCAGTCTCCCGCCGGTCTCTGCTCACCTCCCGCCTCCGCACTTGGACTGCCAGGGCACACTTCAATCTGCACACGGATTTCGACTCCAGCACTTGCCGTCAATTCGAACTCGCTTACTTGCTTACCTTAAGACAGGTATCTGTATCTGTACCTCATTAAGTGCTCACCTCTTACTTAGTTACAGTCATTGTCGCCCTTATTATTTCCGACTCACCTTGTATACATGCTTTAATTAAGAATAACATTCCCTCTTACCTCTCGTTCCTCCGGCGCCTTTCTCTTTCCCTTTCTTTCCTGCGCCTTCCGTCTCTCCCCCTGTCACTCTTCCACCTCACGTGCCTCCTTTCACCGCTGCCGCTGCGCTGTCAAGTGAGGGTGGCAGCGGGCGGGGATTTACGACGCGAAATTGCCGGTCGCGGCAGCGGAGGGCGGAGGGGGCGGGCGAGGGAAGCGACTGCCCTCGCTCCGCCCCGCCCCGCGCCGCCCCTCGCCGCCCCGGCCGCCGTCGCTGCCGCTGCGAATAATGAAAGGGCGACCGTCAACCACCAGGCGGCGACACTGCTGTCGTGCTGTTTGCGCGCTGTTGCAGTAAATCTTGAATCAGCCTAGCGGACAGGCCCCGGCGCTGCCTCTCCCGCCTCCGTCCCCCACCGCCCCCCCCCACCGTCCGCCGCCCGCCCCCGCCCCCCGCAGTCCAATTACTCCCCGGCAGACAGCCGATTATTAATTCCCGCGCCCGCCACCGCCGGCGCGCGCGGTGGACGCATGTTCCCGCCGCCGGGCGCTCGTCGCTGCCGCGCCCCGCCCCTGCCCGCCGGCCACTTCGCTGTCCCGCCCTCGCCTCCGCCCGCGCCGCCGCCTGCGCTCCCGTCGCCGCTTGGGTCCCCGCCACCGCCCCCGTCACCGTCACTGCTCCCGCCCCCGCCATCACCCAACTTCCGCCCCCGCCCGCGCCTCCGCCTGCGCCCCCGTCACCGCCCGGGTCCCGGCCATCGTCCCCGCCCACGTCACTGCTCCCGCACCCGCCATCACCCGTACTCCGCCCCCGCCCGCGGCCCCCGCCTGCGTCCCCGTCACCATGCGGGTTCCCGCCTTCGTCCCCGTCCCCGCCCCCGTCCCCGTGCCCGCCCGGGCCCCGTCACTGCTCCCATCCCCGCCACCACCCGTGCTCCCGCCCCCGCCCGCGCCCCCGCCAGCACCACCGTCACCGTCCCCACCACCGCTATCACCCGCGCACCCGCAACATCCACGCCCTTACCATCAACTCCGTTTCCAAAACTGACACCTCCACCGCCCAAACGTCCCCCTCCAACACCGCTCCACGGCACCGCCACTGCGCACGCAACCGCCCACGCCACCGCCCGTACCCGCGCCCCGCGCTCTGTCACGTCGGCGCCGCCGCTGCAGTTTTATATTGCCTCCAAGCGCCGCGACTGACGCCGCGTCGCGGCCGCCGGCGGCCGTGCAGTTCTGCAGGCAGACGGACGGGCGGGCGAGCCTGGAGGCGGGCGGGGCGGGTGGATGAGCGCGCGGGCGCACGGACAGATGGGCTGGGCGAGCG
Organism: Acheta domesticus; assembly: GCA_031308135.1. Classification (NCBI taxonomy): domain Eukaryota; kingdom Metazoa; phylum Arthropoda; class Insecta; order Orthoptera; family Gryllidae; genus Acheta; species Acheta domesticus. The sequence continues at coordinate 26,656,305 of JAHLJT010009436.1, read as the reverse complement.
GCCGAGCGGGGGCTGGACGGGGGTGGGAGGAGTGGGCGGGCTGCCAAGTCAGTGAGTGGGTGGGTGGACATGCGGGCTGCCGAGCAGGCGGGTGGGTGGGCGGAAGGGCGGGATTGCGGGCAGGCGATCGCGTGCGTAGACGGTTCGGTGAGCGGGTGGGCGGGTGGACGGGCAGGCTATGGACTAGATCGGGCGTTGGGGCGAGTGGTGAGGGCACGAAGGAAAGGGGGGAGTCAGCGGGCCCAACGGGTGAAAGGGAGGGGCAAGGTGGTTAGTTCGAGAGGTGGACGTGAGGAGATAGCCCAGGCCATTAGTGACCGCGTTTCAGAGGGAGACATTCTAGCAGCGGTCGCTCTGGGCGCACCTCACATGTTGCATTGCAACCTGGTGTGAGGGATGTCGACTCTCATCCAAGAGATTATCAACAATGATAGTTTTTATTTAATGCTAGTCAGTTAATAAACGTTAGTGCTGGCTTTCTGTATGACACGTGCTTATGTTCTTTAAAACCAAGTCTTCCATCCCTTGGATTGAATGATTGATTAGTAATTCCGGGAGTGACAACTGTTAAGGACATTAGTCCGGTAAGCGCAGTGTATGCTTCTATCACTCTCTGAATCTGAATCAGTGAAATTGTTGCTGATTGAATCAGTGAGAGACGACCGTCACTGATATCTTCAGTCGAAATGGGTAGTTTCGCCGACAATCAGTGAATATGCGAACCTTTGCATAATGACCGCCAGCATTTCACTGGTCGTCATGCCAAAAGTGCCGCGACACCATCGTTCACTGATCGATCAGTTGTTCACGTGCTGCTGTTTTCACAGATTTCACTGATTCAATCTGAAGTTTCACTGATTCAAAAAGTGGACCCGATTTTCACTGATTTGTTCAGTTCAGTTCACTGATGGTCAGTGGCAGGGTTATAACTGACGCCATCAGTGAATAGTCACTGTCAATCAGTCGTTTTTCACTGATTCAGACTGAGAGAGCACGGAAGGTGGCAGTGATCTTCCCCGCTGGTTGGCGAGATCCATCGCCTACTTACACGTCGGCTTGTGGGTTTTCTATCCAATCAGGTATCTCTCACCAACGGGGCACCGCCCCAGCTGGGGAAGCTCTAAGCTCCCGACTGATCTGCTGACACGTGTGGTAGTGCAGTGCTTGTAAGTGTGACCGTTTGTTAGGGTACTGCTCTGGCATTCGCTTGATGTTGATCGGAGAAACCAGGGAAAACAACCAACCAGAGCAGCCTGTCGCTAGAATTCTCCTTCAGACAGCGGCTGATTTCGACCTAGCAACGCAGCTAGTGTCAAAAATCCTGCCGGCGCACACTGATGCCGTTTCTCGATTTCTTGGTCAAAATTATAAACCATGTTGAAATGGTTTTCAAAATGAGTCCATTTAGGTTTTGGAGGTCAGTTATTTCAAATTTGATATAATTTTGACGAAAAAACAAAATGGCGGACCAAATGTGGAAAAAAATCATTAAATTGTAGCCACAAAATTGTAGGGGTGTGTGTTCGAGGTCGGTAATTTCAAATTTGTTATTATATATCGGAAATATAGATGGATAAAGTGAATAATAATAAAAGTCTAGAGAAGGTAAATTTTATTATCAGTTTTTGTGAATGTAAGTACAAAGAAATGCAGCACAAATACGTGGCATTCCAAAAACAGCTTAATGTTCATCATCAGATCGTTCGGCTTCATCCTCACTGCTTTCATTTATTGGTGTTTCGATTTGTGAATTAAAGCTTGGTGGTTTCAACAATTCAATTGCTTGAGGTTCTAATGATTTGAATTTCCTTATGGGTAATTTACGCACGCTAGATATTAGCGGATCTGACGATACCAAAAGTCGCAAAAAACATCTTGCATATTTTCGGTGCGACTTGTTTGCGCGCGAAGTCTTGCCTATATTTTTTATTAATTTGTTGCAAGACTCTTGAGGGCCAGAATTTATTATTTATTTGTCAAAAAAACAGTAAAAACTGTATATGAGTGTGGGGAAAGAAATTTATGTGCGCACATTTTCTTGAGGGCCAGAATTTAAAAAAAAAGGGCTTCCTCGGACATTTGTCCAATTGGCAAAAGCGATGAGTCAATAATCTGTGCACTGTGGATCAACAATTTATGGACAGTTGTGGGCATGTAAAACCACGGATACAATTCAACAAACATACGAGCAGTTTCTACACAATATTCTTGATACTTCGGTACATCAATTTCAAAACCCGAAGAAATTACTTGTAAAATTGTGTGAAAACCGTTTCAACAAATTCTCGTTTATTCCCGTAATGGTGGCAGAAATTTTAGAATTTTCAAAGAAACGACGCGCAGTGTTGCAATCGTTCGTACTTCCGTAACCTTGTTTTGGCATATCTATCAATAGTCCTAATTGTTGACGGAATTATTTCTGAATATGTTTTCTTCGATTTTCAATCTTTTCTTTGTCTTCACCACGGTTTTGCCATTTCTTGACTTCTAATTTATACGAAATGTGCAAAAGGCGTTCGAAAAAACGAATCCAAACATGTAAAGAGGATATACCGAACTGCAAATGTTCTTCCTTAATTGGTTTTTCAAGCACTGCATCTATATTGTTGAATTGTTTTGAGGTAGAGTCGCAAAGGTAGTATCTTTGACTGGAAGATGTGTCTGTCAAAGAATTGCACACTTTGCAATCAACCATGGTTAAAGCCAATTTGTAAATTACTGTCACTTTTTTTCCGTCAACAATCGTATGGTAGGGAGTAAGATTTCGCTCTTGTTCATGTATATGATCAGCTTGGTATTTTGTATTTTCAGCAGTCTCTTGTAAGAATTCAATTTTGATTGGCCGACAAAATCGTGGGGATGAAGGTCGAGGATTTTTCCAAACAATTTTTTGCACGCTTGTAATATCATTGAAATATATAATTTGAAGCGGCACAAGTGAAATAAAAAGAATACTCGAGTTACTTTTGTCAGTATCATTTTCAAATTTTCGTGTAAAACTACTTTGTCCGGAAGTTCCATCCAACCCCCACTTACACATTAAGGTAAGATTAACAGTATCATTCTTAGTGAGGCTAGGTAAACTTCTTTTTGGAAAAGTAATATTCGCTGTGTAGTGTGGTCCAGCAAACTTTGTACTTTTACTTCGGCGCTAGATTCTGTTATTAACATATCTGAAGCGGGAGGGTAACATTCTTTTTTTTGCTTGTAAAACGCATTTATAAGAAGGATACAATGTACAGTTATGTGAAATGCTGTTGGCTCTGATATTGTTATACATACTCTGAGACATTTTATTTTCAACAAGAAGTGAAAGAGCCTCTTCTTTGGTCATCTGTCTCTTGCGGGTAGTGCATAATGACGTTCTGTATGTCTTAGCCTTTGATGGACTCCCTTCGGAAACATCCTGCACAACTTTCGCCGCATCAATGTTTCCTCTAACACGCATACTCATTTTAGTTGCATAGGCCAATTCTTCCACGCTGTGTTGTTCTCTGATGTCCTTTGCTCGCCTGCGTTTTAGTCCGCTCACTACATTCATCAAAAGAGAGAGATGGACGTCCCCTTTTGGATGTTCCACTAGTCGATGGTGTAATGGGTCTCGGTAGTTCATCACACGTCTTGTAATAATCAAAATCAACACTCAGCCAGAATTCATTTTTCGAACAAAAACGTGAGTATGTTCTATTGCCTTCTTGATATTTAGTTCTCAATTTACTAATCAACAGTTTTAACTTTTCTTTTACCTCATGTGACAAATTGCATGGTTCTTCATTTATTTGTGTCAAATATTCTCCAATTATTTGGCACAAAACTTTGTTTTCTTCATTTATGCAATGTTTGATTATATCGAAAATTTCCTTTTTCGGTCATTACGGTTTTTTTTCTTTATTTCTGTAAAATAAATAATTAGCGATAAACCAGAGAACAGAATTGACTGAAATATAAATAAAATTTTATTTTGCCAAAAATCTAGCATATTATAAAATATATAATATAACAATATTTAAAGGATGAGACACTGATATTGTCTGGTATCAATGTTTTATTAGAGCTTAAAGATCTTTTTCGATAGCTTAGCTATCATCATCAGAGCTATCTGAAACAAATTACAAAATTTTGGAACGAAAATTGCATTACAAAAGGTTTAACGGAAGAAGTTAAAGTTCAAAGGTTTAACAAAATTAAGTTTTTGTAAAAAATTGTTAGTGCTAGATACGTAAGCAAGCTGGATCGTTACCTTACAGCCTCTGGGCGGAAAACGAAGTTCTGCGAATATTTGTGTGTGCCTCCGCTTAAGAGGACAGACGGCCGGTCGAAGGCATGAAGGGCGTGGTGGGGGGCGGCGCGGCCGGAGGGGCGCGGCAGGTTGGTGGCCGGCGGAGGCGTCAGGAGCCGACGGGCGGGCGAAGGCGGGGGGGGGGTAGAGTTAGGGGTGTACAGATTGAGCTAATTTTAGTAGAGGTGACGAGAGTTCAGGGATCTGTTGGTTGAGACAAGTTATGTTCTGTTTTTTTATGTGGTTGTGTATATGGATGGATTCTAATTTTATTCTGTGCCAGTACCTATTTTCAATTTCTAAAATATGGAAATTAGTGTGTTGGTTGAATGTGTGTTTGTTTAGGTTCAAGTGATCAGCGAAGTGTGAGATTGTTGTGGTGTTGTTTTTCCAAGCTTGCTCGTGTTCTTTTATCCTTTGTGTAAATTTCCGGCCGGTTTGTCCTATGTATATAGCATTGCAGTTGTTACAAGAGAGAGCATACACCCCGCATAAATTCACCACTGAAATAGAAAATGAACACAAATCTTTAAATTTTCTTGATCTGACCATCACGCTAGTAGAGGACCATCATGAATTTAACATATATAGAAAACCCACCCACACAGACACAGTTATAAACAACTCGTCACAACACCCGCCCACACACAAACATGCTGCCTTCCATGCCATGGTACATCGGTTAATTTCAATACCCATGTCTCCAGATAACACAAAAAAAGAATTAAACATCATAAAACATATAGCCAGGGCGAATGGATATGACAGTAATTTTATTGATAAATTAGTAATCAAAAAAACCAACACACTCAACATCCGCAAACACACCACTCTCACCCCAATTGGCAAGAACACTTCACCCACATACCTCTCTATCCCTTATGTAGGATCACTTTCTCTAAAAATAGCCTCCACACTCAATAAATTCGGTCTAAAAACTACATTTCACAACACTCATACATTACAAAAAACACTAGCCAGCACTAAAGACCCAATCCCACCCACCTCTTTATGCGGGGTGTATGCTCTCTCTTGTAACAACTGCAATGCTATATACATAGGACAAACCGGCCGGAAATTTACACAAAGGATAAAAGAACACGAGCAAGCTTGGAAAAACAACACCACAACAATCTCACACTTCGCTGATCACTTGAACCTAAACAAACACACATTCAGCCAACACACTAATTTCCATATTTTAGAAATTGAAAATAGGTACTGGCACAGAATAAAATTAGAATCCATCCATATACACAACCACATAAAAAAACAGAACATAACTTGTCTCAACCAACAGATCCCTGAACTCTCGTCACCTCTACTAAAATTAGCTCAATCTGTACACCCCTAACTCTACCCCCCCCCGCCTTCGCCCGCCCGTCGGCTCCTGACGCCTCCGCCGGCCACCAACCTGCCGCGCCCCTCCGGCCGCGCCGCCCCCCACCACGCCCTTCATGCCTTCGACCGGCCGTCTGTCCTCTTAAGCGGAGGCACACACAAATATTCGCAGAACTTCGTTTTCCGCCCAGAGGCTGTAAGGTAACGATCCAGCTTGCTTACGTATCTAGCACTAACAATTTTTTACAAAAACTTAATTTTGTTAAACCTTTGAACTTTAACTTCTTCCGTTAAACCTTTTGTAATGCAATTTTCGTTCCAAAATTTTGTAATTTGTTTCAGATAGCTCTGATGATGATAGCTAAGCTATCGAAAAAGATCTTTAAGCTCTAATAAAACATTGATACCAGACAATATCAGTGTCTCATCCTTTATTGAATAAGGTATCTACATTATCAACAGTTATACTAATAACAATATTTATTACATGATTTTGCACGTTTGCGTGTTTTTACTGCACGAAAATCCGGTCTTTATTTACAATACAACAACCAAAAGCAAGGCGCACGTGCCTTTGAACGAAGTTGTGCACTGCTTGAGACAAAGTACCAAGTGTTTATTCTATCTTTCGCCTAAGATGACCTGCCGCTTACCTCAGCGATCGAGCCTTCCGTTCCCTGGGGATATGTCAACAAGGGTCAACATATGTCCCCGTTCATCCGGCGCGTTCGTCGTTCGGCGCGACCGGCCTATACACCAGTGTCCAAGAGCGTTCATTTTAATTTTCTTTATAAGCAGAGAATACTTCTTTACGACACCTTCGTTTGACGTAAGTCTGCCAGTAGGTGCCGCAAAAGGTTTTTAAACAAATTTCTGGGCGTGAATATTCCACATCGGTCGACAATTTTGAAGTTTGTAAAGAAACTTTGGACATGGACTTTTAATTGACAAACAAAAGTGTCAATCCTGACAGAAGAGATGGTGAACAAAATCTCTGCCAGATTACAACAATCTCCAAGAAAATCTTTGAGGCATTTATGGTTACTTTCAACAGGATTTGGCAAATGCTCACACTTCTGCTCTGATCCAAGAACTTTTTAAATAATGTTTATAGTGACAATTGAATACATAGTCGTGGGCTATGGCCTCCTAGATCACCTGATCTGACTCTTGACTTTTTCCTTTGAGAGTACTTGAAAGATCATGCATATGCAAAACACCCGCATTCGGAGGGAGAGTTCCGGGGCTGTATTGAGGAGAAAATCGTAATTCCATGAGACTTCCTTCAAAGAGTAAATCAGAATATGTTCCGGAAGTGACATGAATGAATTCGAGCCTAAAAACATCGCTTTCAGCATCTTCGTTAAGGTAAGATAAGCGCAGCAATAGTTCCCGTGTGTCAGCACGGCGCGGCGTCAGCGATTCGCTGGGCGAATGAGCCTTCGACTGCCCGGCCGACGCGGCCCAAATCTTCGGCGAACGATATAATGAACACTTTGTGTAATTTAGAAAAATTGTGCAACTCGGGGCAACTTTTTTTAAAAAAAACTTGTTTAAAAATGATTGAAGAACAGTATAAAACTCGTTTCAGACCGTAGGATCGTGGAGGATTTTACTTCTACGTATTTGAAGATTGTTTTTTTCAATTAAAATGTATTAAAAACGATATTGTAAAATATGCGATAAGTCGAAAGCAATCAAACGTAATTATATGATATTAAAAGCTCTAAATGTACTTTCTTTCATCTTTTTTGTCCATTTTGAATCACCAAAATATCATCAGAGTCAAAAAAACTACACACGATTTAAACTTGTTAAAAAAGTGCTGTGTGCGTACAACTATAAACGACTCCTTGATGGTTACGTTCTACTCCAACTGACGCAGGAAACGTTTGTGACTCGGTCCTTATATAGCTCATTCCTATCGCTCAACATACCAACCTAACTATTCAGACACATAAAAGTCCGGAAATTGAAACTTCGATTTTGGGAATTTTGGCCACGAAATCGGGATTTGGCATCAATGTGCGGCGGTGTTCCAGATGGTGTACCATTGGGACTCGAGCCTTAGGGCCTTTTGGTCCAAGACACTGCCAGTGACATCAGTTGATGTCCTGAGCAATCTTGACTGTTGTTTTCATAATTCAAGTGCTGAATTTGGATTAATGACATTGAGGTCATGCGGCGGGAAATATATCAAGAAGCAGAAGTTAGAATTAGTGCGATTACAAAAGTAAAATTAAATTAAACTATATCGTGTTTAAGAGTATCCTCGCGTGGACGTAACTTGCGGATTTCATTTGTATTTTATTCTATTTCAACTGTCTACCAATGCGTTTATTTCATAGAATCAAATGAAAGACGAGAAATTAATATTTAGGAGTATAAACTCGTATACATTGTTATGGCGATACTGTCATCCATAATTCTGGAATATAACTGAAGTATTAGGAGCAGAATTCGACTAGTGAAAACAGCTTGATACAGAATCTCTTTTAAACTCGTTAACGCTAGTTCTTCGACAGTCGGAATGTGTCGTCGGATCTTAAAGCCCGTCTGCACAAAAATGAAGTAGTATATCTGCCACAATTATAGTTTTAGGAGTGAAAGCACAAACGCCACTCAGGTTTTTATGACGCGGGGAAATCATATTTAAATATATCCTCAACATTTCACTTCATAATGGCATGCGACAATTAACGTCACGACGCCTACAAATCATTTCAAGTTGAGCCATTAATCTGTCTTAACCTGTCGTGTTTTCTACTTCCGTTTATGCGTTAGATCTAAGATTTGCATCGAAACAACAGACAAGGCGTCGCCGTACTCTTAAATCATTTACAGCGTTTCTCAGTAATTCCTCATTAGAATGAAGATATCTTCCATCTTTCCGCCCTCGTGATTAGCGTGCGCGGCGCCGCTCGACGCCGAGCGGGGCGCTGTTGCCAAGTCTCCCGCCGCGAGAACGACGCAGGCGTTCCGACACTCGCCCGGACAGGGGGAACGTCCACCACAATGGATGGCAAGCGCTCGTAGCTCACTCTGCTCGAGTGCCGAGTAGCAGCTCCATGGTTATGTTGGACTCCTCTTTTCTCACCTTCCTCACTTAAGTCAAGTGCTTGTTTTCATTCCTTTGGATGTTTTGTCCCGTGTCGTCCATGAATCGTGTTACTGGGAGAGTAATATAACTGGAATCATCTGCTCTGGATACACTGACGTTTTTACTGAATTATGTAGAAATAAAATAAGTCCTGCCCGCCAGGATAGCCGAGATCGCTAAGACTGAAGGGTTGTCACTGCCTCGGCTCGAAGGGTCGTGGGTTCGAATTGCGTCTTGGACATGGCTGTTTGTGTGTTTTTTTTCGTGTTGTTCCTATAGTTCCTCTACAGTTAAAACAATCGCAGTGATTGCTGTATGACAAAGTTGTTTAAAATTTTTTTAATTAAATCCCTAAGGTGGCTATGGGCAGCGTATTAGCGTCCTGTGGTGCGTTTCCGGGTTCAATTCCCGGTCAGGGCAAAAATGGTGTTGTAGCTTTCCTTCTCAGTTGCTGTAGTTGTGTGACGAAGGAAAGCTCAGGCAGGCGGAGTTTACTAGTCACGGTGAAAGGAATACGTGTTGGCCACATGACTCTCTTACCCCGCAAGCGTGGGAATTAAATCAGGCCCAGGCATGGGGAAAACCGTTAGCTAGCCGGCAAAGTAGGAGTATCGACCCAAAATGTCAAATATATACACACGTACAAATAATATCGGGACAAATTCATTGTAACCTCTTAAAATTAGAGAGCATTGAGCACGTCGTCGCAACTGGGGGGGGGACCTCGCATTTTAGTCAATTCCTCTAATGTCTCTCCATTGTACATGGCAGAGATGCCTATGGCCTTAAGTGAACGAATCTCATAAAAAGCCCTTTATTCCTGGAGAGGATTTCTAGCTCCCTTAACGTCTCTCCATTTGAGCACCTTTTAACCAGTTTAGATCATGATGTTACTCAAGACATGCTCATGTTTGCTAATGTGGGAAACGACGCCACTGAATTCGAAAAATACTTGCAGTTCTATACGCAACACATCATTCTTTCTAGGAAAAGTACAAGAGATACATGAATAATTAATTGGAAGTGTACAGTGATGAACTACTGTACATTCTCGAATATAAACTCCCTTTTTTTTTCAAAATTGTAGACAAAAATTAGAAGTATCTTGAAACGAAGGGGTATATTTCGAGTAACTTTTGCCCTCAGAAATTTTTATTTAAAAAAAGCTGCGGAAAGAGTTATTCGCGAGGAGGATTTATATTCGAGAAAATACGAATACTGTGTTTCGAAAACGCACAAGTCAAATTGGAAGCTTTTTACAAGAAAAATATTAAAATTGTACCCTCTGTCGCCACACAACCGTGAATCAGCTGGTGTTTAAGTTCTTTGCCATCTTACTGATTGCGGAAGGAGCAATCTTCACGTGTTCGTGAGGAACGTCTAAATATGTGCACGTCTATAAGTAACCGTCCATTTAAGTAATTAATCATTATAAAGCTATTACTTTTTGATTAAGGATTTCTTCCTTTATTCCGCTGTCAAATATGGATTCAATGAGAAGGCATTATACCATTAATCAAGCATATGATCCTTTCGTATTGTAACAGAAATAATTAAAGAGGAGCGCCAATGAAATATATTTCTTCGTGTTAAAACCACTATTGATTTCTTATCACTTACAATGAGAGAGAAACGTACTGTAGTATTATATCGGCTGAAGCTTCAAATGGGAACAGATCTGAGGATAATGGTATTGCTCCTAAACGTCTTTGTTATATCCGTCCAGTCTCCTTTTCCCAGCACAAATTGCCAATGCAATGATTGTATATTTTATTAATTAGGAAGCGTTTGTAATGGGCTATTCAATAATCAAAAAACAAAATAACGTAAAACAAAGAAAGTGGGAAGAGAACTTCCAGAAAATTAAAATAATCGGTATCTTCAGCCAAATTTAGATCACTCTGGTGCGCTTTCAATAGAGATAAATAGAGGTAAGAAGTTTGTGCCTCGATGCTCTCCTCATACGTGAGATTTTGAATAATCACTTCTCCTCTGAAGGAGTAACCAAGCCGAACGGAGGTTGTACATTTAAATCACCCATTTATTTCTCCTCCTTTCCTCAACAAAAAAAACCTACAGTCTCGAAATAGAGATGCACATCCACTTACAAGGACCGAAGGAAAAACACGGCCGCTTCCTCTTGGAGCCTCGCCCTACATTTTCATTTGGAGAACCGACAGCAGCAGCGATCGTGACCGGTTCATGATGGCCATCGGCGGCACCGGATCAGAATCGCCCTCCTTCCTCCCGCTGCCCCCCTCCGTTTACGTCTCCAACTTCGTCACGGCCTCACTCTTTCTCTCTCTCGACCTCCTTCATTTGCAGCCCATTCTCTTTCCCTGAAGACGGCCCCACACATTCGGCACTCGCCGAGTAGCGAGCTGCTGCTCACCCAATCCTGAAGAGCTGGTGTGTTCGGCAAATGTTCTCTTCCTTTGATGTGTCCAAAAGATCAACAGTAGAAGATGGGTAGGGCGAGCCATGTGATCCTTTCGTATAGTAACAGGAATAATTAAAGAGGAGCGCCAATGAAATATATTTCTTCGTGATAAAACCACTATTGATTTGTTATCACTTACAATGAGAGAGAATGTACTGTAGTATTATACAGAAGCTTCAAAAGGGAACAGATCTGAGGATAATGGTATTGCCCTGAACTTCTTTGTTATACCCGTCCAGTCTCCTTCCAGCATAAATTTCCAATGCAATGATTGTGTATTTTATTTAGTAGAAAGCGTTTGTAATGAGCTAGCCAATAATTAAAAATTATTGGCAAGTTATTACAAGTTATGGCAAGTTATTGGCAATTCGTCATTCGGCAAATAGCAAGCAACTCGTCCAAACATTCGTTACTCGGCGAGTAGCGAGCAACCGCATGCCGAAGCCCAAGAAGTGTGATTCGGTGCTCGCCCTGCACCACGTGTTGGTCTTTTGGGCGTATCAAAGGAAGCGAATATTCAGCGAAAACATCAGCAGATCGGGACTGGGCGAGCAGTAGCTCGCTGCTCGACGATTGCCGAATGTGTGGAGCCGCCCCAAGAGTAATGACAACTTCCTTTCCTTTCTCTTAGCCTCCACTGGTTGAGATACTAGCTCAAGGCAATATCTGCTGCCACCACAATCTCTGTTCGGGATTAACTGGAGTTCGTGTCTCGATTGTGGCCGATTTTCGACACTATCTAGAGAGCTGGGTGTCTTCAGCCGTTGTCTCTGGGTGTCTTCACCGACTGCTCTGTAATAACCGCCTCAATAAAAAACTTGCTGTTGGACAATCAGTTCATTGTTGTATCTTGGGGTAGTGGCAATTGTTAAGTAAATACATTTTACATTTACAAAATAAACAACAAATTACAAAATACCTTGAAGCATTCATTTGGTATATCATTTTCCGTTGGAGTGAAAATGGGTCAAAATTTTGTAGCCGGGTTTCACCTGATACTCAGAGGTCTCCTTCAATGTAGTCTTGAATATTATGTCAAATATCTTTTGAAAAGTCCCCTCCCCCGACTGAAAAAGATAATTGTGGATTTGGTGCTAGCTCTTTACAGTACTTACTCGTACTCCTTGAAGTAACTGCCTTCTAATGGTCTGATTCGGCGTGCTCCAGGTCCATTTTCGATTCCCAGAGCTTCCCAGAGAAGAAGAGTTTGTTCTGCTATTCTTGCCTCCTTCGTCGCTATCTTAGTAATTACCCTTTCATTTCGCTGTCGTATGTTTCGTCACTATTTTCAACCAAATATATTCTAGTCACAATCTTTACATTCCCAAGTTTAACTCTCTCCAAACATTGTCAACTTGGTCTGTCGAAACAACGCGGAAGACACCGATGGCAGGGAGAAAAGGAGCGTAGCGCCGAGTGACGGCAGGAAGGGTGCTAAAGAATGAGATGAGTGAATTGATGGAGCGCCAGCCGGGAGGGGGGGCAGAGGAAGCGGAAAGACGCGGGCGGTGACGCGCGCCACGACGTGGCGGGGACGGAATAGTTAAGTCAGGGTACGACCTCGGCAACTTCTAACTTAGTACTACCTACCCTTTCCGATTGTATTCAGACACCTTTTTGGGTTGCATTCCAAGGGTTCATTTACTTAGTATATACAGAGAGGCCCATTTGACTTGACAAATCAAAATAACTGGGAAAATATGAAACGTTTAAAAAAGTCAAAAGCAAAAAATTAATTTCACTAAGGGGGACATCTGTCAGACTTAAAAACAACTTCCCTGCTCGCCCCTTGAGGGTGAGGCGGGAGGCAACTTTGAAATCTTGGGAAATGGGAAACCCCACATTTTATTGCGCTAAAAAATACATTTGTTTCGTCTAAACATTTTTTGATTGACAGAGACTATCCAGACGTGTTCCAGACAAAAAAAATATTTCCAGTGGAAAATCTGCCTGATCTAAAATCAACTCTCCCTCTCCCGCCCCCTATGGAAGGCAACTTTGAAATCTTAAATGAAAATTTTCGCACAGTTTTTCATTAAAGAATTTGATTTAACTTGGTTAAATCAGCGCCGGCAATTTGAAGCCGCTGGTCGTACATGAATACAAATAAACGGATCGTCTCTTGATTTTCTCGCTGGATAGAAGACTTTGCGCCAACCTACCCCCCATACTACTCGGGTACCGCCCCAGCCGGGAGAAGCCCTAAGGTCCCGAAAAGGGTCAGAAAGGAAAGATGGCAAGCTGTCCGTGTCCGCAAGCTGAACGGACAAGGAAGAGGAAGGTAAGATCGCTAGTTGTCCTTGGCCCATAGTTAGGGTACTGACCCGACATTAGCCTGGTATTGATCGGAGAAACCACGGAAAACTACCGTTCAGAGCAGGCGGCCGCTAGAATTCTCTAGACAGCAAATAAACTCGACCCTACTAAATGGCTAGAGGTAAATTTCGACGTTGGGTCTTACTGCCAGTATCAGGGGCAACCAGAAGAAGGGGAGTGGAGCAACTGGAGAATTTGCCGCAGGCCCCGACTTAATTGTGGCTCGAAATTTTTTTCATTCAAAGAAACAAAAAAAAGTATTTATCTCTAATCCAAATGTAAGGCCATAAATCATTTCTGATACTTGTAGAAATTAATTCTGATTATGAATTGGGGAGGAGGGAATGTTTTGTTTGAAATGAGGGGCTTCCATGAATTACATCTGCCCCCAGCACTTTTTTGCGCCCCTGGTTTGTATATAGCTACGCGTGGGCGTCTCTGACCCGTCAATTGATTGATTCGCGATTCTGGGCGCGTCAACTACAGAGGTCATTAGTCCCGTTAGTGTAGTGCTTGTTGTTCTACTCGGGAGGTGGCGATGATCTTTTCCCCGCCGGATGGAGAGAACCGGCGCCTACCTACCGTCAACTAGCAAGGTTTCCGCTCAACCAGGTATCTCCCACCAGCGGGGCACCGCCCCAGCCGGGACAAGTTCAAAGCTCCCGACCGGTCTCCCGGAATGTGTGTGTAGTGCATTGCATGTTAGTATAAGCGTGTGTGTGTGTGTGTGTAAGAGGAGAGAATAGGACAAGGAAGAGGAAGGAAAGATCGCGCGCGGTCCGTGGCCGCTTTGTTAGGATACTGCTATGGCACTCGCCTGGTGTTGATGGGAGAAACCATGGAAAACTACGATCAGAGCAGCCGGCCGCTAGACAACGACTGAATTCTAGCTGACACAGTGTCGAAAATCCTGCCGCCGCCGGGACTCGAACCTAGGACCTCCCGGTCAGAGGAACTACAGTGACATCAGTTGATGCACTGAGCCATCTCTTCCGGTCTGACCCGTCAAATTTTGGGGGGATATAAGGATATTCAAGGGAGAAAATTAATACCTCCCGTAAAATTTTAGTCCTAGTCACGACATTTTTAATCAATTTATTGAAGTTAATTAGGTGCATGCGTTAGATTAAGAAAATGAAATTATGTCGCTCTATTCAGCGAATTCAATAATGCAATGCGTTACTGAAAGAATGCCTGCCGCGGAGACTTTGACGGCGGTAGATGACGCAGTGGTGATGGGGAGCAATGCAGGATGCCCAACGTCTAGAACAGGGGTCCTCAAACTTTTTAAACGGGGGCCAGTTCACTGTCCCTCAGGCCGTCGGAGGGCCGAATTATATAGTGCGATTTTTCTAACTCTGCCTCTCAAGCCTCTTTGGCCGATCACACGGCATTTCGCGTCTTTCTCGGTCCTGCCACTAGATGTCGCATGGTCGCAAGCACTGCTTGATACGGTCGCGATCATGCGATATCTAGCGGCTTGACGGAGAAAGACTCGAGGTACCGTGACATATTCCATCGAGAAGGCAGGCCTTGAGAGGCAGAGTTAGAAAAATCGCACTATAGTAAAAACAAAAAACTATGAAAAAATTCTTATACACACTGCATATATATCTTATTTGAAGTGAAGAATCAAAACGGGAACAAATACAATATATAAAAATGATTCATAAAAAAACACCGATGTTTCTGGCGGAAAACATCGTTGTTTTAAAACCATAGATTTTTTTGCCATCCCTAGACACCCTAACACATAAAAAAGTGCGAATTTTAAGAAAAAAAATCTTTAAACCATAAAAACCCGACGGGCCGTATAAATGTCCTCGGCGGGCCGCATTTGGCCCGCGGGCCGTAGTTTGAGGACCCCATGGTCTAGGAGTTCGGGGGCATCTTCAAATACTCCTTTCCCAGGAATGTTTAACGTTTTTACTAACAAATATGAACGAAACATTTTGTGTGCATTTTCTATTGCTTGTCATTTCATGGCCTGAATCCTACTTAGGTTATATAAATATTATTTACTCTGAAAATGACGTTATTAAAAAAAATTAATGAATATCAATGAATGTTTCGTGAGAGGTGGTCCCCTCATCCAGACACCCGTTGAGGAGCACACAGAACGAACGGGTGCTTGAATAAGCATGACGAGTAAATATTGTTGAGGGATTTTAATCTTAATCCCTTCAATATCGTACAATAATACGCGATCGATTTGTCGACGAAATATTAAGCAGTTTCGGCAGGAAATCGAATCCATTGTGTTAAGAATAATGATAGCGCGTTACGATCATCGCCACCATGCCGAGCGGTGTGAAGTATGAGGTATCAAGACAATACCAAAGAATAGAACAATGCCTAGAAATTAGAGGGGGAATTCTTATTTGAGTTGAGTATGCCAATGTGCATATATGAAGTATAAATTGTTCAATTAGATTAAGCTAACACTAAGTTTTAGTCATTAAGAAAAGTTTCGTGTCTATCTACGTAAGCCGCAAGGCAATGACTCAGTTATTTCAATTTATAAAAATGAATACCCGCCCCTTCAAGAGTACTGTGGAGGGAAAACTTAATAGTAGTGAGGCTCGGGGAACAGGGAGGGCAGATATAGATGCAGCGTGGCCTATTTTTTATTAGTGATGTATTGTGGCGCTGCATTGGTGCCCGGGCGGACCGCAGTGGGAGGAAGCGGTGAAGACGCAAGTGGAGGGGGCGTGGCTTGTGGAGGAGTAAATGTGTAAAGCTAGGAAGCGAACAAGACTCAAGAAAAGTCGGCGACGCAGGGAAGCCGGCAAGTAAGAAGATGTGAGGAAAACATGGGTGAATGCGGCGTGGCTTCGAGTGCCACGGGGAGAATGAGGAAGCGAGGAAGCCGTGATGACTGCGGCGTGAAGCGGCGTGGCGCGGAGCCGCGAAGCGGGGAGAACGCTGGGCAGTGGCGAAGACCGGCGGCGTAGTGTGAGGGAGCGGGCAAGACACAGGTGGAGCGGCTTGAACCGAAGCGGTTTGGCTGTGGGGCGCAAGGAAGCGGGTAGGACTGTGGGCCACAAGGAAGCGAACAAGACTCAAGAAGAGGCGGCGACGCGGGGAAACAGACAAGTAAAAAGATGAGGGGAAAACATGGGAGAAGGTGGCGTGGCTTCTCATGGTACGGTGTGAACGAGGAAGCGGAGAAGACCGTGATGATTGCGGTGTGAAGCGGCGTGGCGCGGAGTTGCATGGCTGTGAAGCGGGGAGAACGCGCGGGACGTGGCGAAGACCGGCGTGGCGGCGTGGTGTGAGGGAGTGGGCAAGACGCAGGTGGAGTGGCTGTGGGGCACGACGAAGCGGGTAAGAATGTGGGCCACTAGGAAGCGAACAAAACTCAAGAAGAGTCGGCGACGCGGGGAAGCGGGCATGTAAGAAGATGTGAGGCAAACATGGGTGAACGCGGAGTGGCTTCGCGTGCATGACGAGAATGAGGATGCGGGGAAGACCGTGATGATTGTGGCGTGAAGCGGCGTGGCGCGGAGCTCCGTGGCTGTGAAGCGGGGAGAACGCGCGGGACGTGGCGAAGATCGACGTGGCGGCGTGGTGTGTGTGAGGGAGCGGGGAAGACGCAGGTGGAGCGGCGGCGGCGACAATGGGGCGAGATTAAGTCAGCAGGGGCGCGCTAACGGCGAGGGGACGTGTCGCGGCCGCTGATTATGCTAACGAGGACGCGCGCGCTCCCTGTCGGCGGCACCGGACACGGCCGCCCGCGCCGCCCCCGCGCCGCCGCCGACACGGCAATCGCCGACGGAGGCGCGCCCGCGCCGTCACTGGCGGCGCTGCCGGCGACTAAGGACGACGCAGCGCGACGCGGCGCGAGAAGGCACACAGTGGGTCAAAGGCTCGATTGATTGATTCGTGATTCCGGGCGCGTCAACTACTTTGGTCATTAGTCCCGTCAGTGTAGTGAGTCTTTTTCCTCGGGAGGTGGCGATGAACTTTTCCCCGCTGGATGGCGAGATCTGGCGTCGACCTACCGTCGACTAGCGGGTTTCCCCTCAACCAAGTATCTCCCACCAGCGGGGCACCGCCCCAGCCGCGACAAGCTGTAAGCTCCCGACCGGTCTCCCCGCATGTATGGTAGTGTAGTGCATGTTAGTGTACGTGTGTGTGTAAGAGGAGAGGATAGGACAAGGAAGAGGAAGGAAAGATCGCGCGCGGTCCGTGGCCCGGTTGTTAGGGTACTGCTCCGGCATTCGTTCTGGTGTTGATCGGAAAACCACGGAAACTACCAATCAGAGCAGCCGGCCACTAGAATTCTCCTCCAGACATCGACTGAATTCGACGTAGCTGAAAGCTAGTGTCGAAAATCCTACCGCCGTCGGGACTCGAACCTAGGACCTCCCGGTCAGAGGGACTGCAATGACATTAGGTTGATGCACTGCCAAAGGCTCGAGAAAGGCTATTAATAAGGCTATTAAAGACGCATTGATTGATTAGTGATTCCGGGCGCGTCAACTTCTAAGGTCATTAGCCTCGTAAGTGTGGGTCCTGGTTTTTTTATTTTTTTTCGGCGGTGGTGGCGTGATCTTTCCGCGATGTCGAGATCCCCGTGGTGCCCCAACGACCGGCAATGTGGGGTTTTCCCCAACCAGGTATCTCTCACCAGCCGGGCACCGCCTCGCCGGGACAAACTCTAAGTGCCCGTCTGGTCTCCCGACATATGTGGTAGTGTAGTGCATGTAAGTGTGTGTGTGTGTGTGTGTGTAAGTAAGGGATAGGACAGGACAAGGAATGGATGTAAATATCACGCATGGTCCGTGGCCCGTTTGTGAGGACACTGTTTCCGGCATTCGCCTGATGTTGATCGGAGCAACCCCGGAAAATACCGATCAGTGCATCCGGCCGCTAGAATTCTCCTCCAGATAGCGACTGAATTCGACCCAGCTGTCTAGCTAGTGTCGAAAACACTGCCACCCTCAGAACGCGAAAAACCCAGGACCTCCTAATCAGTGCAGTGACATTTGTTGCCTGAGTCATCTTTGTCGGTTTAACAATCATATGGTACACTACATCATATTCAGCTCTTCACGACTTCAGCGAGATTCTACATATAAAACAACATAATTAAAAAAACAGAAAACTGAACTCCCATCCCACATATTTGACATTGCTATCCCTTTAGATGACATTGATTTTCTAGCGGCCTACTTGCTACCGTTATCGGCGAGTATACCAGTGTTATGGTACTTTCTTTTCTCGATACAAATACTAGGGATTGTCCCAAAGCAGTATCCTAAGAAAAGCGACCTTGGGTGCCCTGGACGATTAACTTATTATCTTTACTGGACCATGTTATAAATACGCAATCAAATGAAAAGTTGTCCCTGAAATGATATGATTTCAGGACCCCAAAGTAGTTTTATCCTAGAAGGTTGAAAATGGTTTGTCTGAATCAAATGAACTCAGAAACAATTTGTTGATCCTATAAAAACTAAAAAAGGGTCCTCGGATGCTACAAGGTGCTACAGTGCAGCACAATCAATGTTCAGAGTACAGAGAAATCTGCGTTCTTTTATACATACTACAATGATAGGCTTTACAAAGAATGAATCCTAATTGCATATTTGCAATATTATTGCAGTATTCTTTGTCTACAAAATTGTCAAATTACTTGGATTATTTGGTGTCTTGCTAACAAGAACCAAATAACTGGTTTGTAACTGATAGTATCTCTTTTATTACCACTCGTGATCTTGTTTCATCTCATAAGAATTCATTATCACCATTAGACTCTACAAAATCCTATATACATGCAAATCTGAATTTATTCTTGGGCCAAGGAACAGGCGACGAATTCCAGAGGGTACAGAGAACATAATTTACATCAACTTCTGGCACGGTATAAAATATTCTTGCGTCAGCATCTTTATTCTAAGTTGTTAAGGATGTGATTCAGATGTTTAATGCCACGAGAGAAATTCTTGTTATTGTTTTACGAAGACAAAGTTTATCAGTTCTTAAGAACGTCGGGTGTAAATCCATAGGAGCAGGGTCTTTCAATTTGAAAGTTTCAACGCGAGTAGGCAAGTGTGTTGATCCACAACATGCCTTAAAGAACTTGTAGAAGAGGTGACAAAGCACTAGAAAGATGCTGATCGTAGGGCGCCTTGGTCTAAATCCGGATCAGATTACGTAATTTGAGAGACACATTCTACACTTAATTACTTTATGTGGTTAGGTACTTTGGTTTTCTGTTTACATTTTCCCTCCGCCTCTTCCCCTTGTCCTTTTTCTTTTTCAATTTTCCCTCCACAGTACCCCTGTGGAGGCGAGAATATATTTTCCTGATTCGGGTACATTACGCTGCTTCCTTACGGCTTAAGCAGTTAGACGGAGGGTAACGTTTCTTAAAAATTAACTAAAACTAAATTAATTTTAGCTTAAATATAATTTAACAGTTATTATGTAAACATTTGGCGTATCTAACTTGATTTTAATAATAATATTAAAAATAATAACATTAATAATAATATTAATAATAATAATAATAATAATAATAATAATAATAATAATAAAACGCAAAAGCATTAGTCGTAACGATAGATATTGGATCTCTGGAATTTGTTCCGCAAAATTTGTGTAAACTCCCGTGTCATTCAAAAGACTGGGAAATTCGAGACTTTGCTTTATTTTGAAAAGTCCACATTTTGCGCAAAGTATTCTAGACACCGACAGTCCCTAGATCTGCTCCTTAGGAAGCTGGAAAATATTTTATATTCAACCGACTCTCAACATTTTTAGTCGTGAAGTAGAGGAATAACAATAAAACATCAAGAGAAGATACAGAAAGATACTGATCGATTCTTTAATACATACAAATGTAATCATGAACTGTGCTTTGTACGAAAAGATTTTTGATGGGTGAAATTTTTCCGTTCTACAAAGATCGAGTCGCGATAAACACGGACATGAACACCTGGAAATCAGTAGGTAACATTCGAGTCGTGCAACCCTTCAGGTAACACAGGCGTCAGGGGACTCCTTCGGAAAACCCTTTTTAACTTTTCCCCTCCACAGTACCCTAAGGAGGCGGGAATTTATTTTCTTAAATGGAATAAAAATGCACTGCAGCCTTGCGGCTTAAGCAGTTGAGAAGGAGGACTTTGCTTAATAATTAAACTAAGATCAACTAAAACTAACTTAATTTTAGCTTCAATCTAATTATTAGTTATTGACATTGCACTTTGGCATACTATAATTAACAAAATTTCGGGTTACCCCAAGGGTACATACACTCTCGGGACATACTATACGGCGGTATCAAACTCTTTTTGTTGGCCAACCTTTGTATTAGTCATTAAATAACTGAATATATGATACGCTTTTTTCGGTTGGCTTAATTTACAAAAATATCGAGAAATTTAAAATCTAAATAAGATTCTAAACCTAAATAAAAATAAATAAATCTAAGAATCTAAATAAAATAAATAATGTGAAATTTTCTCAATAATTTGTTGAAGTTTTCTGAAAACTCAAAACTTTTCTGTGAAAATGAACTTCAAATTTTGCATTTTAGTAGCGCTTAAACGCCATTTCTTAAAAACGGCTCCAAATTTTTCAAGGAAAAATGCCACTTAGGACGAAGTTTTAGTCTTCTTTAATATTCTAAAATTAATATTTCCGTTCTACCACTAGGAAAGTGAAAAAATTAAGAAAATGTCAGAAAAATGCGCTTTCAGCAGCGATAGATGGCAGCTGATGAGAGTATGTGCAAGTATAATAGTTAGCCGAGATCTAAGGAAATTACAGAAATGCTCAAACGCCATTTTCTCATAAATGGCTCTCAATGTTTTGTTAAATAAATAAATATAATAATGTGAACAAATCGCCGCTAATGTAAATAGTAACGACGAGAGACACAAGGCAAAAAATTTCATTTTTGTAAGTTTGTAAAATAGCTAGCCAAGATCCAATGAAATAGACAACTATTACGGGAAAGTCTGTGCCATTCTGTAGCACCACTTGTTATGTTTCTTCTTCCCTTCAAATTACCACGTGGAAGTGGGAATTTATTAATTTATTTTTTGGCTTTATAGCCTTGAGCTACATCCTTGCGGCTTGGGTAGTTGGAGGGAGGGGTTTTCTAAAATTAACAAAAAACTTATTTCCAGTTTAAATGTTATTTCACAATTTCAAAAGTGTGTTCTTTGGCGTAACTAATTTTGGATTAAAAATTATGAATGCAATGTGTTCAATATTGTTCTTTTTCAGTGGTGAGATTTGAGTTGGTTTTGTTCATTCAACATTCATTCTTTTTCTACATTACACATATATACATAACCGTTCATTCTACTCATTCATTCCCACTGCACAACACCCCACTAAATTGCATTACATTGTACTATATCGCATTTCACTCCACCTCACTGCACTGCACTACGACACATTAGTCTAGCAATTTATTGCGATACTCTCCCTACACAGCACTTCACGGCATTACCCTGCACTTCACTTTTCTGCACTGCACTGCACTGAACTACATGGCATAACTACACACCATTACAGTGCACCGCACTAAACCACACTGCACTTCTCTTCAGTGCCCTGCACTCCACTTGGTCCATTTGGAGACAGTGCGAGGGGCGGTGGCTGCCAACGACCGCTGCTTGGTAGTCGCATCGCGTTGTAATGGAGGAGCTCCGACTTTCGTGACCTCAATGTTCCGTGCGCGTTGCTTTCTTTGTGGGCTGGCACTCGGAGTCTCTTGCATAAACATGGTGCTCACGGGGAGGGCGTGGCCTCGGACCACTCAAAGGCACTACAGGTCAGGGGTTCAAAATTCTTCTACTTGGTGACCTCTCGTACTCTTCCGTGTGTATTTTTTTCTATCGAGACGGTAACTTGTTTCACGTTTTACGAAATGAACTTCTTCTTCATGGATGCTATTGTACGTCTATGAAAATTTATGCTTCAACGTTTTTTGAAATGAGAGTGCAAGTAGAACACATGAATTACTTATTATATTTTTTTTTACTTAAGCGGACACGATGGAAGGATAATGTGTCTACACGTTTTATATTTTCGAGGCTGTTCGGCAAAGATACAATTGTAATAAAATAAACATAAAAAGAATGCTTGGGTAATAGTACGAGATCTAAGATTCGTAATAATAATACTTTATTGGCAAAAGGATCCAGAGATCTCACTTCCTTAATGGATGATACAATGACTCAAGTGCCATCAAATCCTGAATACATTGATTGAGGGAGTTTCGAAATGATTTTTTTCTACGTTTCGCCTTTTTCTTAAGAATGCACGTTTTATTCAGACCACAGTACAATGCTCATGCTACATTAAGCAAATACAAGTAAATGCTTCGCAAGAATGATATAATCAAACCACTAGAGATAGGGAGATAGATATATTATAGTCAGATTTTTAAATCATTGAACGATAGTCCGGCAGTTTGTATATTAGCATTATTTAAAACAGAGTTACCTACAAACTGAACTGTATATTATTCGCTAGTGTCGTGACTAATATAAAAAAAAAGTAAGGTACGAAACAAATTTTTTGACATAAACGTGGACACGTATGATTTACAGGTTGAACTGCCTGGTTTCTTACAAAGGACCCTGCACGGTTCTTATGGAAAACTGGCTTTCGTTAAATTGGCTGATTTTTTGATATATTGTTCTTACTTTCTCGTATACGTACGTATACACGGAGTGATATACGTAGTATAGGGAAAGTTATGTAATGCTGCGCGAAAAAATGGCCAATTTTCGGCGGAAAAAAATTAATTGCCGGGCCGTGAAAACCAATAAGTGGATAAAACCAGTTGCTAAATTAAGAAAACAAAATCCTCTATCTCGTGGTGTGGTCAAAATCCATGATTTGTTGCTTCTTTATACTTAAACATCGATTGACGGCATTCCGTCCGTCTGTCCGTCTGTGGTCAACGCTAGCGCCTAAACCGTTCGGTCGATTTTCTTCAAAATTTATATTCCCCAGTCGATCTGATTCTAGTCGAAGCTTTGTGATTTTGAAAGAGATTCTTTAAAATTTGGGGGTACTTTATATGAAGCCCCCCGGGGATTTTCAACATTTTCTCAAAAACGGCTCCAAATTTTTTCTTTAAATTTCTTGTATGAATAGAGGAAAATACACTTTTTAACATGGAATAGGTCCGATTTTCACGTACAGCTCTGAATTTTCGAAAATTGTGAAAGTTTGAATTTTTTCGGCGTCTTTCTCCAACTACAAAATTGAAGATAGAGATTTTTTCTTCAAATAAAATTTGTTCTGCATATTGAGTTCCTTAATAAAGGTCATGTAAATGTTTTTCACAATTTTGGTAGTTTTCGTGCAATATTGCGTGCAATATGTGCAATTTTAAAAAATTACAAAAACAAGATTTTCTCAAAAACGGCTCCAAATTTTTCTTTAAACTTTTGGTAGGGATAGTGGTAAATGTACTCTATCAATGACAAAAAAGCCATTTTGGTCTATCGGTTGGTTTTTTCAAAAATTACAAAAATGTAAATTTTTTTACTTGTCTCTCACGTCGTTAATATTTACATTATCGGCGATTTTTTTTACATTATTATATTTACGAGTATATATGCTTTAAATAATGTCAAGTAAAGTTTCTCGAAAACACTACCGTTTTCTGTGAAAAGTAGCTCAAATTTCGGCATTTTCAGAAATAGCTCAAACGTCATTTTCTCGTATACGGCTGCAATTTTTTCTTGAAACTTTTGTAATGGATAGTGCTAATTACACTCATTAGTATAGAGTGAAGTTTATTTTGAGTTTTTTTTTTGTTTTTTTCAAAAATTATATAAATGTAAATTTTTTGAAGATCTCTCACATCTTTAAAATGCACATTATCCGCATTTGTAAATGTTATTATATTTGTGAGTGTATGTGCTTCAAATAACTTCAAATAAAGTATTTTGAAAACTCAAAAATTTTCTGTGAAAATGAGCTTCAAATTTCGCATATTTAGTAGTGCTAAAACGCCATTTTCTCTTAAACGGCACATAATTTTTAAAAGAAAATTGCCATTTTACGGCTAGGTTTTGTGTTCTTTAATATTCTAAAATTAATGTTTCTGTTCTCCCAATAGGAAACCGAAAAATTAAGAAAATGACAAAAAAATGTACTTTTGGCGATGATAGATGGTAGCTGGCAAGAAAGAGTATGTGGCAATTCCGAATAGCTAGCGAAGACCCAGGAAAATAGAAAACTAATACGGGAAAGTCTGTAACAATTCTGTAGCACCACTAGTTTATTTATTTAAGGTCGCCTTAGAAACAGCTAGGTCATTGGCGACCACAGTTACAAAAATACAGTACATTACAAAATGTACAAATGTTACAAAATTACATGGGATACACAACCATTAGAAATAAATCATTAATAGAGTACTTCTACATGCGGTTGACAGTGTATATGTATTGCTATAATACAATTTACCAGATTGAATTTCGTAAGGAGATGCATAATCTTAATGTGTGCTGAGTGAGAGTTTGAATATGTAGTGAATATCACTATTAATATTAATATATTTGCTCTGACATTTGTCATTGCAGGCAATCGACGTATTTGATATATTGTTGTTCTCCTGCAAGTCGATCAAAAGTCTCAATAGCCACTGGGTCCGAAATCTGATAGTTGTGGATTTAATTGCATTTTTATGTGAGATTGTGGACTTGCCGTAGACGAAATCCCCCGGAGAAGTCACTCTCGAGAATGATTAGTTGCTGTATCGTGAGTTGTAAACCGCAAAGCTTATCATTCTTTCATGAATCTCCCTGGACGAATGGAGCCTGACTTACTCGGGTAAGAATATATTCCACATATTCGCAACGCTACGCGATATCAGCTCTAGATTGCTTCTGTACTGTTGAGGTGTTGAGGATAGTACTAATGACGGTAATGGCAGTATAATAATGAAAGATGATCCTATCTTAGGATACTATTGCACCTGCAAATCCGGGACCAGAACATTAGGATGTTGTGCTCATATATCCAGTGTCTTCTGATAGCAAGGAGACGTCAGATACCAGGAACTATAAAATACCCTAGTCAAGAACTCCTCGATTATGTTAAAGATACAGCTAATAGATGGCATTAGTATGAAGTAGACGAAAACTAATTTCATTACAGAAGATTATATCTTGTTCGCTGTTAGTAGTCAAGTAATAATGAAAATGATCATTTAATGCATTCCCTCAATTATGTTATACATGAAACAGTTCATACATTCTGGCAACTCGCGAACTTCCAGCGTTTATACTAGCATCGATGAAAATATATTAGTTAAAGTAAAACTCATGAAGTGTTACTTAAAATGTATAGTTTTAACGGACTACAATAAAACATGTTTGTAATATATATGTATGTAGATATATCATTCGTAACCTTATTTTATCCGTCCAAAGCCATTGTTATATATAAAAAGTGGTGCTACAGAAATGGCACAAGACTTTCACGTGTGAGTTTTCTATTTCCTTTGGTCTATCAGCTAGCTGTTCGGACTTGCTACATTTCTCTGCCGGCTGCCATCTTCCGCCGCCCAAAGTACATTATTTGACATTTTATTAATTTTCGGCTTCCTAATAGATCAGAAATATTATTTTAAGAATACTAAAGACCAGTAAAATCTGGTCCTAAATGGTAATTTTCTTTGAAAAATTTGGAACGGTTTTTAAAAAATGGCCTTTAAGCGCTACTGTAAATGCAAATTAGAAGCTCTTTTTCACAGGCAATTTACGATGTTTTGGAAAAATATCATTATAGAAGTCATTGAAATACATCAACTCAAAATTACAATATGTTTTACAAATTGTCTGAAATAATGCATATTAAACGGTGTGTGAGATCTTTCAGAAAATACATTCGTATAATTTTTGAAAAAAACAAACTCCCCAGAATGAATTGTACGTCATATTAAAGAGTGGTAAATCCGTACCGTTCGAAAACTTTGAAGAAATAATTTCGAGCCGTTTATGAGAAAATGGCGTTTGAGCGTTTCGGAAAATGGCGGATTTTGAGCTAGCTTTCCATAGAAAACATGCATTTTCGAGAAACTTTATTTGGATTTATTTAATAACAATGCACTCATTAATGCAAAAGTGTGAACAAATCGCCGCTAATGTAAATATTTCCGACGTGAAAG